>PISW01017409.1:0-10468 GCA_004023785.1 Mungos mungo
CCCCGGATGAGAGCTGGTACGCGCCCTGCCGCGCAGCCCTGTCCCCGTGTGGTTCGGGATCGCTTCCTCATCGACGGAGTCCTCAGGGACAGCCGTCCAGGGTCCAGCCGCGTTTCGGGGTGATTCTCGGAAGTCATGTCAGCTGCCAAAGCGGGGCCTGACAAGCCTGTTCCGAAATCTCTCTCCTAGTCACGACATTTTCAAATTGGATTCGCTCAACCAGCATGGATTACATTTAAATTTGAGATTTTTTTTGCTCCTTTAAATATTTTACTTTCGGGGATCCAAGTTTCAGTTGGCATTTCCGGGTATTTTTTCTCCTGGTAGGCTTTGGCAAATTCTGGTAAAATCGGAACATTACGAATGGCCTCTCCCTTTTCCTTGCTTGAAGAGTTTCTGGAGGACTTTCTGAGACATAGAAGTTTGAAGGAATGTGTGAGGTTTTAGGGACTTTCTTCCGGAACCGATGGAACTTACTTAGAAGACAGTATGATCAAAATACACCTTACAGCGCTGCTTCTCGGTGCAAACTTACCCAAATCCAAGCCCGCATTCCCGCAGACGGCGTGATCACAGACGCGGAAACACGCGTCCCGCTCCCCTGCGCGCAGGGCGGTGGGGGGAGGGGTGGACCCCGGCATTTCCGGGCTTCGTGGCCTTTTTCTTCGCTGCGGGTCGGTGAGTCTCATCAGGTGTCTCGCGCGAAGAGCGAAGAGCGGTGTCTCTGAAGTGGCGGCAAAGGCAGCCAAGCCGGGTGACAAAGGAGTTCAGTTGTGCTAAAGGTCAAGGTCAAGGTAAATCCCAGGGGAGGGAACATGGGTGTCGAGCAACCTGGCAGGAGGGCAGACGCTTTGGAGAAGGGAAGGGCCCTGTGCCAGAGGACGCGTGGCACCGAGTCTAACCCACAGCCCGTGCGGGATTCCAAATACTGAGGACAGCCCGGTGCCCAGCACTCAGCAGGTGCCAGCCCGGTGCCCAGCACTCAGCAGGTGCACTGGCCGCGTTCCGCTGCGTCTCTGTCGCCTGCCTGCCTCCCCTTTCCTTTCTCCGGAGTGTTTTAAAGCAAATACTAGACACCTCACCTGTCAATATGTCAGGACGCATCTTCGAGGACAATCCCGACTCCACACCTGACCCAGCTGATTCTTTACCATCGTCCAGTGCCCGGTGCCCATTCACGTTTCTCCCACGTCCGAAACCAGTTGCCTGGTGAGAGGTTAGGAAGCTGAGCAAGAGTCCCTCCCTGCCTCCGGCTCTTCTGTTTCCTAGGTTGTCTGCGGTGAGGACGCTCTTCCTCCGTCCTCCCCACGAGCCCTGCTTTACTGTCACTGCTGTGTAGACAGAGCTGGGTCAGTCGTCCTGAGGAGTCCCCGTTCTGGCTTCTGTCGCTACCTTGTGATGTCATTTCAGTTGCTCCCCTGTTCCCACAGACAAGAAGGTTAGATGTGAAGGCTTTAGATGATCTCAGACTGGGTTATTAAAAAGTATTTTCTTACAGACGTATCACGAGTGATGCTGTGCACTCCTGACAGGGGCACGCCCGGAAACGTCTCCTGGTCCCTCGTCGGGATTTTCAGTGACTTGACCCAGGGGCTCAAGCCGTCATTTCCTTATAAACAGCCACGTCCGTTCACTATCCACCCCTCCCCTCCGTCCATCTGTCACCCAAGGATTTCGCTCAACATGGATGATCATTGCTGAATCGGCAACTACGTGATCACACACTAGTCCTTGCGTTCACCGGGACCTGGGGGCTGCACAATGGTGGCTCGGGGATCGCGTCTTTCTCTGACGGTTTTCTGACACACAGCCCATGGTGGGAAGGCAGGCGGAACGCTTTTTAATTTCCCTTGACTTATCCATTTTGTATAATGAGTGGATGCCCAACAATCCACCATTGGGACCCAAAGAATTTTATTCTATTCTTGTTTTCTCTTTATTTATGTTTATCTTTATTATTTTTACTTCCTGTCCTAGACTGGGCATCCGCCCTTTCTCCAAGGACCACCGCTCACTTGAGTGGTTAATGGAGAACACAAACTGGTTTTAAGGGCGCCTTAACCTGTGAGGGGCGACTCCCTGCCCAGTTATCATGGCTTCCAGGCCTTTTCAGTGGGATGCTAGAAAAGTGCTTTTTTAAGAGAAGAAGGGAGTTTAAGTTGATATTTTCAGCTCAAATATAAGAGTTCTGGGCTTTTACTTTTACTTGTATCTAATTTCTCTGACACTGAAAGAGATTAAGCATAATTACTTCTTTGCTTTTCTTACAATATATATTTACCAGCTTAAAGATAACAATATCAAGATTACTACTAACAAGATGACAACTAAGTGAGCTTTATGGTTTCTTTGCAGCTATTTTTTTTTAAAAACATCTTTATTTATTTTTTTGAGAGAGAGTGAGACCGTGCGAGCAGAGAAGAGAGGCAGAGGGAGAGAGAATCCCAAGCAGGGCCCACTCGCAGTGTGGAGCCCCCCCTGGGGCTTGATCCCACAACCCCGGGATCATGACCTGAGCCGAAATTGAGAGCTGGACTCTCAGCTGACGGAGCCCCCCGGGCGCCCCCTCTTGGCAGCCCTTTTTGTCCTTAGAACATCTGCTGGGCAGGCCGAGTAAAACTTCCGTCTTCTAAAGTCAGCTGGGATCATTCTTTTGTTGGTACGTGTGTCACCAACTGGAGATACAATTAGATACACTTGTTCTACGTTTAAAATTGTGTGTATTGCTTTTTCCTTTAATAAAAACCATTTACATTACAGCCAAAACTTTATGACAAGATACATTTAGAAACCTCACATCTCTCCCCTCGCCCCCCATCAATAGCCACTTCAGTTGGTTTGTGGTTTATCCTCTCTCTACAAATATAAACCAACACGGAGCTCTGTGTGGAGGGCGTGCTTTTTTCTGACACAGCAGTGAGCCGGTTCCTTACGCTGAACGGCGCTCCCTCCACTCAACGTCACACCCTGAACACAGAGCGCCCCCTTCACAACGCCACCTCCTGGACGGGCTCCAGAATTTCCAGCCAGCCCCCTGCTGGTGGGCGTGTAAGTTGTTCCCAATCATTTACTATTAAAAATAATGCCAGGGGCACCGGGGTGGCTCAGTCGGTTAAGCACCTGACTTCAGCTCAGGTCATAATCGCTCGGTCCGTGGGTTCGAGCCCCGCTTCGGGCTCTGTGCTGACAGCTCGGAGCCTGGAGCCTGTCTTCAGATTCTGTGTCTCCCTCGCTCTCTGCCCCTCCCCCGCTCATGTGCTGTCTCAAAAACCAATAAGCATTAAAAAAATTAAAAAACAATAAGGCCAAAGGTATTAACTTGGAGCATAGACTAGTTCGTGTTTTGCAGTTTGGGACAGATTCCTTGGGTGGGCAGCTGGGTGAGAACGTGGATGTTTGCAACATTTTGCACACTGGTGTCCAGTTCCCCTGTGCGGGGGGCTGTGCCATTTTATCGTGGATAACAGACAAAACTGTCCCCCCACCCCCGGTCTTGGTAACAGAGCGCGTGGTCATGTCTGCACTTCCGTTCACCTGCTGGGTGAGAACTGGTGTCTCGTGCGGTCCCATCGCTCTCATCTCCCTACGAACGGAACGGACCAGCGATCTGTATGCGTGACGGCCGCTGTTTCCCTTGTGTTGCTGGGCTTGTTCTTCTGATATTTAGGACATGTGTGTGTGTGGCATGTTGGCTTGACTGAAGGCTTGTGTAATGTTTAGACAAGGCTAATGTTCAAGGTCAAGTTGCCCGTTGGCTGTGATGCGCACCCTTCCATTGCCATGACCTTCAGGAGAGAGACTGCTGGACTTTCCCATTCCATCCTCGACCTCATCTCTGCGAGATCTCGATCTCTCGGTGCTGTGTTCTCGGTTATTTCTTCAGATCCCTCTCTGAGTTCATGAATTCTCTCTCTCTGGTAGCTTAAACAGGTGTGTGTGTGTGTGTGTGTGTGTGTGTGTGTAAAAGGGACCGTCATAATTGTTCTTACGTGTGCTGTCCAGCAGTATCGTTGTGCAGCCACCATTTCCGAACCTTTTCGTCCTGCAAAGCCTGCCGACCTCCTCCTCTCCCCTCCCCCTCCCGCGCCCCTCCCCCGGCCGCTGGCAGCCACCCCTCTACTTTCCGTCTCTGTGATTTGGGCACTCTAAGCACTGCGCGTAAATGGAATCACACAGCATTTGTCTCTCTGTGACTGGCCTATTTCCCGTCGCATAATATTATCAGGGCTCATCCTACAGCGGACGCTGGAATTTCCTCTCTTCCTGAGGCTAATATTTCACTGTCTGTATGTACCTCATGTGGCTTAGCCCTCAATCTGCTGGTGGACACACGGGCTGCTTCTGCGTTTTGGCCATTGTGAATAATGCTACTACAAATATGGACATCAATCTCTTCGAGGCCCTGCCTCAATTCCTTTGGGCACATACCCACACGTGGACTCGCTGGACATATGGTAAATCTATTTTTTTTTTGAGGTGATGCCATACTTACTGTTCCCACAGCGGCTGCATCATCTTACATTCTCACTACGAGTGTACCAGAGTGCCAACTTCCCCACGTCCTCCCAGCACCTGCGATTTTCTGCTTTTTGTTTTCCCTTTGTGATAGTAGCCATCCTAATGGGCATGAAGTGTCCTTATGGATTTGACTTGCATTTCCCTAAGGATTAGTGATGTTGAACATCTTTTCATGTTTTATTGGCCATACCTAGATCTTCTTTGGAGAAATGCTTATTCAAGTCTTTTGCCTACTTTTGAAGTGGGTAGTTTGTCTTTACACAGTTGAGTTTTAGGAGCCCTCCATCTATGCCGGCTATCCATCGCTTAGTCAATCTATGATTTGCAAAGATACTCTCCCATCCTCTAGGTGGCCTTTTTGCTCTCTTGATGGTGTCCAGGGAGGCACGGTTGTAAATTTTCACAAAGTCCAATTTGTCTATTTTTATCTGTGTTGCCTGTGCCTTTGGTGTCATATCCAAAAATATCATTGCCAATTCCGAAGGCGTGAAGCTGATGCCACATGTTTTCTTCTAAGACTTTGGTAGTTTTAACCGTTACGTTAGGTCTTGGATGCATTTGGAGTTAACTTTTATATGTGGTGTTAGAGAAGCGTCCCACTCCGTTCTTCTGCATGTGGATGTCCAGTTTGTTGAAAAGAACAGTCCTCCTCTATTGAATGGTCTTGGCATCCTTGTTGAAAATCCTCTCACCATGTAGGTGGGGGTTTAGTTCTGGGTTCTCTAGTCTGTTCCATTGGTCAGTATGCTTGTCCATCTACCAGCGCCATACTGTTTTGATTGCTGTCACTTTGTAATAAGTTTTGAAACCAGGAGCTGGAAGTTCTCCAACTTTGTTCTTCTTTTTCAAGGTTGCTTTTGCTATTCAGGGTCTTTTAAGATCCCTTCTAAATTATAGGATGAATTTTTCTATTTCTGCAAAAGATATCATTGACGTGTTCATGGGGATTGCTGTGAATCTGTAGTTTGGGTGGTATTGAAATTTTAACAATAATAACGTCTCCCTTTTGTGAGTGTGGGATGTCTTTTCGTTTATCCACGTCTCTTGAACTTCTTTCTGCAATGTTTTATAGTTTTCATTGTACAAGTTTTCCACTTCCTCGGCTAAATTAATTCCTAAGTATTTTATTCATTTTGACGCTATTGTAAATGGAATTGTTTTCTTAATGTCCTTTTCAGATTGCTTGTTTTTAGCATACAGAAAAGATCTAGTAGCTTTTCATCTGGGTTTCAACCTTCCACTGAGTTTTCAATTTCAGTAACTGCACCTTGCGATTTTCTTATGTTTTTAATTCATTCTTCAATTTCTTTTCTTGAGTCACAGTTATCCTCACCTTCAAGCCTAGATAGTTCTTTGGTTTCTAACCTTTCTCTTCATTGTATCTACTGAATCTTTCTTTCACCGAAAATTCGTTTTCAGTAGTATGTAAAATTTTTAATTGTAAACTCCTTTCAGCAAGCCATCACACAGGGGCGTTTTGGGGGGAGAATCAGGGCTTCTCTCCTGCCAGGCACCCAAGGGACACCACCAGCCAGGAACCACTTTTATGTTGGTTTATCAGCATCAGAATTTCTCAGACTAACTGGGTCTATGGGTTGAAGTCTCCATTCCCCGTGAGGGCAGATCCGTGGCTCCCAGTTTTCAAGGGAGATGTTTCTTTCCCCTCCTGAGCTCAGGCTGACACTCCCCGAGATCCTCCAGGATGAATGAGTGATTTTCAGTCCACACACGGGGATGGAAGGCCGTCACGGGCGGTGTCCCTGCCGATGTCCGGCCTCCTGTGGGAGCGAAACCTGGCCTCCAACTCCAGGTGGGTCAGTGCCCCCGTGCCGGGATTGGCACCCCCACGCAGAAACTGCCACCAGATGTGGCGTTGTTTTTAATAGCAAATGACTGGAAACAACCGAAACGTGCTGGTGCGGCTCTCTGCCCACACGTCTCTGCAGACTTCCCCGGTCTTGCCGCCTGTGTCCTCCTCCAAGTGACCACCGCGTGGTTGGCACTGCACCAAATACCTGGTAGGCTTCTCAACAAATCTTGCCTCTGTCTCAGATGATCTTTCTGAGGACACAGACGTTCAGGACCTTGGCAGGGCCACCGACCGGGAAAGGCAGTCAGAGCCTGGAGACGCCCTCCCAGGAGCAGAGGGCCCAGGGGCCGGAGGGGCTGACAGGGATCCGGACCACCGTGGAGCTGCGCGCCCACAGCGTGGAAAGCCCCACGAACGATTACGCTTGAACAACAGTAAAGAAGCTCCAGGAAACAGGTGTGTAGTGACTACTTCCCAGTACCGTCTACATCGTGGTCCTCCCAGGCCCTTCGCCACTCGAGTGAAACACTGGACGGAGTCTGTCCACTGACTGCGTGGCCGCTCCCTTCGCGTCTCTGAGAACAGCTTCTGTCAAATGCAGAGCCCACATGTTTGCCGACCTTGGAGGATTCATCCGTGGCTTTCAGACCTAATATTAAATGCACACCGACCTGCACATTTTATTGTTTGAGATTAGTGTGACCTTGATTCCAAAGCCAGATAAGGGCAAAAGAAACCACCGGCTCCATTTTATTCTCGAAAATTCCAAGCAAAATACTGGCTAACGGAATCCAACCGTGTGTATAAAAAGTAATCATACATCATGTTCAAGTCGGGTTTATTACAGAATAAACGCAAGGCTGGTTCACACCAGAAGAATCTATGTAAGACACTAGAGAAAAATAGTATCAGTAAACAGAATAAACATATTTTACCAAATTCATTCCCGAATTGTGATTCAAAATCCCCCCAAAACAAAAGAGGGGCACCTGGGTGGCTCAGTCGGTTAAGCCTCCGACTTCAGCTCAGGTCAGATCTCACGTTCGTGGGTTCGAGCCCCGCGTCAGGCTCTGTGCTGACAGCTAGCTCAGAGCCTGGAGCCTGCTTCCGGTTCTGTGTCTCCTTCTCTCTCTGCCCCTCCCCCTCTCATGCTCTGTCTCTCTCTGTATCAAGAATAAATAAAACATTAAAAAAATTAAAAAAAAAAGAGCTAACAATTAAAGGGTTCTTCCTAAAATTGATCAAGACTATATAATACCCCAAAATCCTGAGCCAGGTATACATCATGGAGAAAGTCTGACTTATTGTCACTACGATCTGGGATAAGACAAGGATCCCCCCCCCCCGCCCCCCGCAGTTCTTTCATGCAACCTTGGAGGTCGTTATTGAGGTTATTGAGAAAAAATAAAAATACATTTAAAGAGTTAAGGAAAAGAGAAGCAAAACCACTCTGGCTTTCATCTGACTTCACAGTTCACGTTGTCCCCACAATCCAGCTGCAATCTCTTTGATCCTGGGGCGTCGTGTCTGATACTTTTATCAAAACCCAAGACGCACCTAGTGCGGAGTTGGTAGCAGATGCTAATTTGCAAAAGTGGATCCCATCTAAGTTGCGAGGTGGGTCAGATGACGAAATAAAAAGAAACTACAGTGGCAACAACTGCACACGTTAGAGAGGCACTCTTTCGTGATAATCCCTTTTCAAAAGGCAGTTTCTCCGTGGCATTTTCTCCTCCAGAGCCCTGGCCGATGGACCCCTCCTCAGCCTCCCAGCGCCCGAAAACCCGGCTCGCGAGCCGCCTTCCTCGCGCCGGCCAGCAGGTGGCGCCCGACCTCCACCGGCCGGACCCCGAGAGCGGCCAGAGCTCCGCCGCCGACCGTCGCCTCCGAAAGGTGCCGCTTTTCCTGGACGGTGCTGCTACTCCGGTCGTCGTCCAAACGTTGCAAATGGTCCCTGGGCTTCCAGGGACCGCGCAGGTGCTCAAGAGCCCCGCCCTGCCCGCACGGCTTCCTCCGGAAAGCGGGCGAGCCCCGGCACAGGACCCCCGTCGTCGGGGCCTGATCCCTCGCCCATCGGAGCGGAGCACGCGCGGGTCGCCGAGGGCTGGGGCCGACCAGGACCCGGGGTCGGCGCCCCGACCCTGTGGTCCCCGGAGGAAAAGGACGGGGTGGGGGCGGGAGGGCAGCGACCCGTTCTCACGCTTCCCACCGCCGTGCAGGGCGCTGGGCCGGCTGGCAACTGGTGGCCAGACATCAGGTGACAGGTCCGAAGGGCGGCCTGCGCCGGCACGACACGCCCCTCCCAGGTGTGGAGGGCAGGGCCGGTGTCCCCGGCGGTACGATTATCAACAACAATGACGGCCGGGTCAAAGCACGTGCTCACCTAGGGAGCGGCCGGGGCGGGTGCGGACGCCGGCGGGGCGCGGGTGGCGTCGGAGCCGCCCCGCCCGGGAGGAAGCGGGGTCTCGGGCGCGACCGCCGCGGAGGACGCGGGAGCCGGGCGAGGTCGGCCGCCCCTCCGCACCTGGCCCCGCGCCGCCCGTGGCGGATTCCAGGTCGGGGCCGGAAACGCCGCCGCCGCCAGCGCAGACGCGGTGGCGCCACCCAAACACCTGCTGGGCAGGGCCTGAGAAAGTGGCCCCAGGTGAGACACCCGTCCCCACCTTCCTTCTCCAGTTCCCGTCCACCTCGGACCAGCCTTCCAGAACCTCCCACCCCACCCTCACACACCTAAGCAAGTGTCTTCCCGGGCGGGAATTTTTGCATGCTTGTGGATTTTAAACACGTATCCGCGTCAACGACCTGTTCTAAAGCAGGATCCACAAGCTGCCCGGTGAGGGCTACAGTGGAAACAGCGCGCTGGCACTTTTTCTGTAACTTAAAAGGCCTTTCTCTCCACACCCCGCCCCCCCCGTCCCCCTCCCCGCCCCGGGCTCTTCCTTCCCAGGGCAGTGCAGGGGTGCAGTCAAGGGTGAAGGGCGATTTAACGGCCACCTGTCTTGGAAAGTGGGCTCCGCCCAAGCCCTGTCTCCAGGAGGCTGGGCGAGCTACAGGTGGAGGAGGTAGGGGGGAAGCTGGGGGAGGCCGGGAGCGCCCGGGGCCATACTGCATACAGCAGCTCGAATTCCCAGGGGCGAGCCGCCGCAGGGAGCCAGCAGTTACCACCCAGGGGGCTTTTTGCCCTTCCTCTAAATCTTTTAAGTCACTTACCGAACTCCGGTGAACTTTTTCCTTCTGATTAACAAGCAGTCACACATACTCCAAGTTTTCTAACACCTACTCAGGCAAGAGGTGCTTCCACACTGCTCGTTCATTTTGAATGGTCTGACTCCTAGTCACTGCCACCGCAGCTCCTTGGTTTGAAACTCAGCCCCAAGGCCCACAACTAACACTTCCTCGCAGAACTAAGACAAACTTGTGTTTGTAGCCTTCCCGGCCTGCTCGGCTCTCTTAAAACACGCTAGTGCCTTGCCCCAAAGTGCTGGCGCCGAGCGCACATTTGACCAGGAGTTTTCTCTGCATACACGTCCCCCAAGGCTTAGGGGGTGGTAGAAGTGATGGTTAAATTAAGTGGAGAGGGAGAGGGGGAGAGAGAGAAGGAGAGAGAGAGAGAAATCTTAAAAACCATTCAGAATTCAGGTATTGACTTCAGACATGTTTATTATAATCTTATACAGTCTACATAAATTTGAACTTGTATTTATTTGGGTTCAGTTATAACATAGCATAATAAAAATCGAAGCACTGGTCCTCTGAAATAAAGCAGGCAATCACCATTCAATAAACACACGATTTATTTTGTATAAAAGGGTTAAGTTTACAACTAAACTTTTATAAAAAGTTTAGCATGAATAAGGACATCATTACACTGTGTGCAGAAATGTACATCTCTGCCACTATACAAGAAAACTCTAATTAAAGAGTTCACAAGGTTTCACTCAATATATATATATATTTATATATAAATATATACACAGCATTCAGTAGGCTTGCGTCAAAAAGGTAATTTCTGACCAAAAGACTTCATTTAAGTAACTGAATACTGGATCCTTCTGGTATTCACGCTCCACCTTTGAAAAAAGGCAAAGTCTGCTTAAATTGGGAAATTCCTTGTGATTTTAAACGTTTTCGCTCCCCATG
>PISW01017410.1:0-10464 GCA_004023785.1 Mungos mungo
GGATGAGCACTGGTGTTATAAGGAAAACAAATTGATAATAAACTATAAGAGAAAAAAAAAGTTTTCAACAGATGTAAAATTTTGGGTTTCCCTGAAAAGGGACTGCTGTGTGCCCTGTAGGCATGGATTTAGGGTCCTGGTGTTTTGGCTCCTACTAAATTAAATTTTAATTTATGGGCAGTGTATCTATCCACCAAGAGAAATAAATACTAATTGCTTCTTCCTTAACAAGGTTACACAAAAGAGGATTCCACATTGGCCCAGAGGAGGACAGTGGCAGAGAAGCTCCTCCCTTGCAGCCACCCTAGGGGATGTGTGATCCCAGACTGCTCTGCTGACCAGTGTTGACTGCAGCACAGCTACTGAGGCAGCCTCCGTGCAGGGAGCTGAGGAAGCCTGTTCAAGGGAATATTAGAATAATAAATACAGAAATAGCAAAGTACAGATAAATGCTTAAAATTATCTTCCTTCTATATATTAAAAAAAAGGAGGTTAACATAGACTGGAAGGATGTCAGAAACTAATAAAAATATAACTTTAGTAAAGAGGAAACATAAATGATAAAAAAACTACTCTTCATAGACCCTTGTCATTTATTACTTTGACTTTTGAAACATGTAGTTGTTTTTCATATTTAAAAAGCTTTGCTGAATAGAGGAAGAAGCGTAATCTAAAATTAAAATAAAATGTTAATGCAAATAACTGTAAAACTCTATTAAGTTGATAAGTGAGCCAATCAGAGATCAGGATTATTTCAAGTCGTTTCAGAAAAGAGCACTTACACTCAGAGCTGAACATCCTGAGACAAAATAAATCCAAAGACATTGCAACCTTCACTTAGTAGTTTACCTGTTAGTAGTAATGTTTGCATTACACTTCTTATATTATTTCTGCAAATCTTGAAATATAAGAATACATGAGGAAAGAGAAAAGACAGAAGGTTTTTAACCCTGTATCATTAAACTTGAATGGTAAGATACAATAGGAGCAAATGAATATTAAATTTCATTTCTATTTCAGTTTTCTGACAAGCAAAATTATATTTAAAGACATTTCAACAGTGTTGAACATTCCTATTTCATACCAATGGCATAATACTTGGGCTCTAATCAATATTTCCCAGTAAAAAGAATCAGCGGTGCCAGGGTGGCCAGTTGGTTAAGGGTCCAACTTCAGCTCAGGTCATGATCTTGTGGATCAGGACCCAGCTTCACATTCTGTGTCTCCCTCTCTCTCTGCCCATCCCCCACTCATGCCCTGTCTCTTCCTCTCCCACTCCCCCCCCAACTCTCATAAATAAATAAATAAACATAAAAAAAGAAACAGACATTTTTGGAAAGGTGTATGTTTACAGGAACTGGGCAGGGAAGCATACAGCAAGCCTGGAACACAATATTGTGCTAAAAAGAAAAGAAATGCTCAAAGAATAATGGGGTACACAAAAAAAAATCAGGAGCTGGTTTCAAAAGGCTCTTACTAGCCAAATTTGGGATAATTTGAGCCTCAAAAATAATGACCATATTTAACTGTGACAAATAAATAAATAAAAATTCATGACTCCATGCTGATACATTTATTATTTTATTAATTTTTTTTGTTGTTGTTGAGAGAGAGAACTCGATGGGTGGAAGAAGGTCAAAGGGAGAGAGAGAGAGACAATCTTAAGCAGCACACTCAGCACTCAGTACAGAGGCTGAGTTGGAGCCAAGGGCTCAACCCATGACCCTGGGATCATGACCCGAGTCGAAGCCTAGTTGGATGCTCAACCAACTGAGCTACCCAGGCTCTCCACTGATACAACGTTAAGGGAAAAAAAAAGAAAAGAAAAAAATCTTTAAAGCCATCAGAAGGTCACTATCATCAGGTCCTTATTCCAAAAATTGGAAATTAAAGAGTTAAAATATTTACCTTATCTTTTTAGGCAAAAGTATTAAAGAGTTGGCAAATTAACACTCATCTTGACACGAGAATGACAATAAGTGCAGAAAAATATTAGAATTAATCTTAAAAATCCCTATTTTGCAGCCCAAAATGAAAATAATTGGTTACAGGTCCAGTGTCATATGTAGAGTTCACAAGCACTGGGTGAAAGGTTCTGGACAAATGTACGTACACCAATATTAACAGCAAAGATAACTTGTCAATTGTAACAATATTCATCTACATGTGAGAAAACTGACTGTCACTTGTGATTCAGATTTAGATGAATTGGCTCCATTAGAGACAGCCAGGGTTCTCATTCTGAGAACGCCACTTGATGTGATGCAAAGTGAAGTAAGAAGAGATCACCTTAAAATATTTTTACCTTATTTATATCTTTATTTTTATCTTAAACTTTTCATGTTTTGTAGAAGTTATAAATGTTTTCGGTCAACTGATTTTAACAATTTATGTTGTTTGAACTGTATGAGCTTAAAAATTGCATTTCAGACTCTTGTGGTTGAATGTTTCCAAACCCTCTCTAGCAACAAAATCATGAAGATGTCATTAGATTTGAGGATCATTACCAAAGAAAGAGGTCCTCATAGCTCTCAATATGTATTGTCTGTCTTTATTTTTATTTTAAAGTCACATATTCTTGTGGTTCAAAGGGAATGTATATTAAAGATGGATAAAATGGACAATGCATATATTAAGAAGTGAAACACCAACTCTTACCCCTAGTTTTTCTAAATTCTATTGTCATTTTTTTATTGTGCTTCCTGACAATCTTCGTTCTATAAACATGTATCCAATGTTCAAAGCACACTGTGTTTATGTGTTTATACTTGATATGAGATGTTTTGTCACTTTTCATGTTATGTTATGATCGTTATGGACCCACTTAGATTCTAATATCTATTTATGATTTCTTTGAATTTTTATGTGTGCTAGAGAGTTATCTTGTAGGAAATCATGTATTTCATATTTTGGGGGGTATATCTATCTATTGATAGGTAAGCAAAAGTAAGTAATAACTACTTAGATTTTCTTACTAACATAGGTATGATACAGTTAGGTTTTGATGTGTTTTCAAAGTGAAATTATTTTGAAGATGGAAAATTCTGTCTCCCATTTCCTCTGAAATGCACCGTCTCAGGAAGCCACAGAAGTCATGGAGGAAGATTTGAGAGAGAGAGGAGAAAAATGGATAGAGGTGGGAGAAAGATTTCTTGTCATAGATATTCTTTGAATAGGACACAAAGCATTTTGGTTTGCCAAGTTTTAAGGAGGTGCTTTTTAGAAGTGATTTATTTGTCGCACAGGTTATAATTACATCATCCATATAATATTTAACACAATTTCTGCTATGAATATAAATGAAGTAAGCAACACGTGACACAATAAACAGAATTGTATTGATCATGAAAATTTTTGAATAAATGTACGTATGTTAACTTTAGGACTGCATCTTAACCGCTGTGTTTTACACAAAGAGGATAGTCCAGCTTCCCGTCCCAACAGGTTGCCTGCAATGTTCGTGTCTGCACACGATGTCCACGTATACATTCAAACTGAACAGTAGCCCGTGTTGGGAAATATCTTCTTTTCTTAGAAGACCGTCCTAATTGTATGTTATGTTGTTTCATGATGTCTTCTGATATTATACATACATCTGAAGGTTAAAAAAAAAAGTCAATGTAAGCATTAAGTAGTAAACAACTATTTTCCATAAAATTTCAGAATTTCCAGTAGAATCTACACTGGTCCACAGCTTTGTTTACAGAACCTTTTCCAAACCAATTCATTGAAAATCCATCACAGAGATGTAAATCATTTTAAATGATTACTGATGTAAAATTGAGGTACTATGTTTAAAGTAGGATAATTAGGAGCACCTGGGTGGGTGGCTCTTTTGGTTAAGTGACCCACTTCAGCTCAGGTCACAATCTCACGGTTCGTGAGTTCAAGCCCCATGGGCTCTGTGCTAACAGCTCAGAGCCTGGACCCCATTTTGAATTCTATGTCTCCCTCTTTCTCTCTGCCTCTGCCCGCTCACACTCTGTGCTCTCCTTCAAAAATAAGTAAACATTAAAAATATTAAAGTATGATAATTAAATGTTATAATAAAAGATTTATCATGCCAATTACAATAGCTTTCATTAAAGAATATTCTGTTGCTCTTGTTGCTCGAAAAAACAACAAAGTTTTTTCAAACTTTATTTCTTCACATATTAATATCTGGTAGTCAAATATTTGACAGAATGGTTTTTGGTTAATCTGTGAAAATTCTGTTAAAAACAGCAAAACATCACCTTATTATACTGCTTTTCCCAGAATCCATGTGGATATTAAAATAGTTACCCAAGCACTTTGGTGGTGTGGACCACTGTCCTTTGCTGCACGTTATGACCTTGTTTCCCTCAAGCACATACATGGACTGGCACTGGTACTCAACCGATGATCCTGGATCGTATTCTGATTTTGGGAATGTGGTTATGTCTCCATTTTCAATAGTCGGAGGGGGCTCACATTTTTCATTAGGGTCTAAAAAATATTTGATTTATTGAAAGTCCAAAGAAAAACAGGTTAAAGTAAAGCAAATAGAAATACAGCACAACATACAATATCAAGACTTGTGATTTCTGCTGACAGAAATGACTCATTGAAGAAATTCTAATCACTTAAACTGAGAGTAACACTTTTAGCCCTTCCTTTTGTCCCACATGAAAGTACACATAAAGCTTAACAAATATGTCTGCATTGCAGTATTTGGTATTAAGAAACATTTTCCTACTGTTAAAGCCAGACAGACAGGTAGCTAGTATAGACACAGAAATCTTCTCATTAGTTACAACATACTGCAGTGTCTGCCGGATCTCTAGTCGCTGTGTATTGATTTTCATTGTTATTATAAAAAAAACTCAGCTGCTTTAATTAAGTCAAAATAATTACAAATTTGTATAATGTGAAAGGGAGTTGCTGGCCTCCTATTCTGGACATGATGAGGTAGAAATATTTCTGCTTATCCCTTTGCTAAGTGAAACTAAAATCCCTGAACATATTATAAAAAACCAACGTAAGAGATTATGAAAGATGCAGAGTAGATACCAATCTGATCAGAGACCTTGGGACTCAAGGAATTACACTGTAGTGAGTCTGGGTTTTCATTTTGCCTTCTATTGATCCCAGACTGAGCACTGAAGAAGAACTGGAACCTAGAAATAATATCAAGTTCAAGAAAAAACAATCTCCCAAATTATCCTCTCTCTTTAGCCAAAAGCCCAGGAAAGGAGTATTCTAGCAAAACAGATATTTTTTACAATACTTGAATAACTCCCAAAACAGCGCATAAAGAAACCTCGACCAGTCCTCTCCCTGTGTTGCTCAGAGATCAACAGGGATCATCAGAGGCCAAGTGAGGAGCCCAGACTTCTATCCACACTCAGGGAACAAGACACCTCTCCACTTTCCTTGGCATCAGTGGAGGCCGAGTGGGAAGCCTGGACTTGCACTGGGTCTGGCAGTAATGGAGGCCTGATAAATAAGAGATGTCAACAAAATCCAGAGCCTTAAAACAAAATATCCCAAATGTCTAGAATACAACTGAAAATCACTCATTATAGGGGCACCTGAGTGGCTCAGTGGGTTGAGCACCCAACTCTTGAATTCAACTCAGGTCATGATCTCAAGGTTCATGAGTTTGAGCCCTGTGTTGGGCTCTGTGCTGGGAGAGAGGAGCCTGTTTGGGATTCCCTCTCCCTCTCTCTGCCCCTCTCCTGCTCAAATGCTGGCATGAGTTCTCACCCTGTTAAAATAAATGAAACTTTTAAAAAGAGAGAAAAAAATCACTCATTATACCTAAAACCAGGAAAATCTCAAAGGAGAAATATAATCAACACATGGCAACACTGAGATGACACAGATACTGGAATTATTTAGTGATGGTTTTTCAAAATCCAATGGAAAATATAGGACTGAAAAATATAATAATGGATTTTTTAAAAAACCCTTACCGGATGGGCTCTGTCTTGCATTACAGATGACAGAAGGATAAATAAACTTGAATATAGAATTCAGGTTACTCATTTTGAAAACAGACTGAAAGCAAACAAAAGTGACAGGGCTTCAGGGACCAGTAAGAGTATAGCAAGAGACTGGACAACGAGAAAAAGAAAAGAAAGGGGTTGGAGATTTTTTTAAAAAATGGCTGAAATTTTCCAAAATTGGACCCAAGGCATAAACATTCATATAGTAAAAGCCAAGCAGGATAATCTTAAAGAAATTCATGCCAAGATACATCATAAGCAAACTGAGGAAAATTACAGGAAGGGAAAAAATTTCAAAAGCAGATATAAAGAAACTAGGCAAACCTCTAAGGAGAAAAGGATTCATGTGTCAGTGGGTTCTCATCTGTGTCCATCGAGCCAGAGAGAAGTGATATTTTTCAAGTGTAAGAAGAAAGGAAACTATCATCCCTGAATAATACATCCAGTGATGTCATCCTTAGGATGTAAGGTAGAAATGAAGACGTTCTGAGAAAATTGAAAAAGGAGAATATATCTATAGCATATCTATCTTTAAAGAATTGTTCAAGGAATTCTTCAAATAGTAGCAAAATGAAAACAGAAGGAAGACTGAGAAGTCATGAAGGAAGAATTAATAACTGAGCCGAAAAAAAATAAAGGTAAATATATTAGACTTGTTTCCCTAAGGAGTATGTTATATTTGATGTTTGCACACGAGTATATCATTTCATATGGTCCTCAATATATGTCGAAGAAATACTTAAGACATTTATGTTTACAAAAAAAGAAGACATTTATGTTTAAAATGTGTGAGGGTAAGAGATTCCTGGGGGTTTTAGTCCCTATGTGCCTGACTCTTGATCTCAGCTCAGATCTTGATCTCAGGGTTGTGAGTTCAAGTCCCGCATTGAGTTCCATGTTGGCTGTGAAGTCTACTTCAAAAAGAAAAAAGTAAAATAAATGAAATGTGGGGAGGGTAAATGCACAAATGGAAGTAAGGTTTCAACATTTCACTTTAAGTGGTAAAATGTCAATACCGGGAGCAGTGATAAGCTAGCCCTATAGATCTTAAAATGAGAGCAACCACTAATAAAACTATACAATGAGCTATGCCCCTGAAACAATATAGATATATCACAGTACAATTATTTTAAAATGTTCCAAAAATCCACAAAGGTGACTAAAAAGGAAATGGGAATGAGAAACAGGAAACCCAAAACAAATCATAAAATGCCTGACACAGCCCCAAATCTGTCAAAAGTTACTTGAAGTGTAAATAGTTTAAATACTTCAGAGAGAAGATTGAAGTGGCAGGCTGGACACATAAAAAAGACCCAACCAGCCAGCATCTAAAGGAAACTCACTTCAAACATGGAAACATAGGTGGGCTCAAAGCAAAAGACTGGAAAATACATATTCCAGGAAAAACAAGTGGCCAGAGGATCACCTTTGTTGGCTCCTCTTATTCTCTAAACTCTGAATACTATAGTGTCCTATCACCAAGTTCTCGGATTTTTTCTTCTGTATACACTAATTCCCAGGCTGAGTTCAGCTATTAACTTTCCTTTAAATATAATCCACCTGCTGAAGAAGCCCAAATTTGCATCCCATTCTATGATCATGCCCCAGGTGCTGATTCCATGTCTCCAGTTGGATTTTTGTAAGTCTGTTAAATGTCCTCAGCCTATCTTTTTTTTTTTTTTTTTAATGTTTCTTCATTTTGAAAGACAGAGAGACCAGAGTTGGAGCGGGGCGGGGGGAGGCAGGGAGAAAGGGCAAAAAGAGGGGAACAATCCAAAGCAGGCTCCAAAGAAGGCTGAGCTGTCAGCACAGAGCCCGCCGTGGGACTCAAACTCATGGACAATGAGATCGTGACTTGAGCCAAAGTTGGACATTCATCCAACTGAGCCACCCATGCACACCTTCAGTGTATCTTTAATACATTTATTCCTCAGGAAATAACTGGGTGACTTAATGCTTAAGATAGAGAATTTTCCATGACTCCAGCTGTCATAATCTGGTCCTATCTTTCATAAAATAAATATATCACTTATACATTCCACAAAAAGAAAAATTGGATTCTAAGCACATCATTTTATTTGAGATTAAAACATAATTCCATAATAACTACTATATTATATATTTATATTAACATATTTAGTCCCCAAACACCCGCTTAAATTTCAAGGCAAATAAGATACTCTACCTAGACACTGAGGTGGTTGTGTCCAGTTCCCATCTGAACATGTCACGTCTTGGACCCCAACCAGGTAAAAAGGTTCAGTGCATTTATAACGTGCCCTCTGATCAGGTAGATACTTAGGCATCTCATTTAGTATAATAGCATTTTCCACTCTGGGTGGATTCACACAGGAAATATCTGAATAGAAATAAAAAAAAAAACCAGCATCTCTAACATCATGATCATTTTGAGCAACAAATCAACCAATGGGATTCCAAATATATCTCTTAAGAGGACTTTAAATCAACAACTAACCTGTCATGAAAGACTGCTAATTGTAAGAAATTTACATATAAGATTGTAGAAAAGGAGATAAAATAATTTATTTTATAAGATTTAAACTTCTATGAAAATGAGAGGAGTTTTTTGGACATACACCTTTGGGGTTTAGTCAAATTATATATTTTCAAAATGAATTTATAAACCACAAGAAAATCATAATAAAAAGACTATTTAACATCACAATTAGGCTTGCAATTATCCTGTTTATGAATGTAATTTTAGGCCCTTAGAAAATAAGCACAATAGTCACTTCCTTGGAGAATAAATGAAGAACTAACACACTTTGAAGAATACCATCGCTGATGAAAGAAGATGGTTAACTGAGGGTCCAAACAGGAGGTGAGTGGCAAAATAACAGAAAAATAAATGTATAATTGATAAAAACAGTCTTCAATGATTTTTTTTTTGCAAATGCATAAGGACATTTCATGCATAATATA
The DNA here is from genome assembly GCA_004023785.1 of Mungos mungo. Classification (NCBI taxonomy): domain Eukaryota; kingdom Metazoa; phylum Chordata; class Mammalia; order Carnivora; family Herpestidae; genus Mungos; species Mungos mungo. The sequence goes on from PISW01017410.1 coordinate 8,913, forward strand.
TAACTCACCAGTGAGTTTCCGGTGGATAAAAATATCATAGGCTATAGCTATGACTCCTAAATGGAGGGTACATTGAATCCCTTGTGAATTGTTAAGACACTTTCAGGGTCACATCTCCAGAGTTCTTGCTGCCACAGGTCTGAGGGAGTGTGTGAATGTACATTTGCATGTCTAACAATTTCCCAGAAGACACTGATGCTGCTATTCCAGAGACCACAGTTTGAGAACTACTGGGCTTTAAGATTAACCACTGAGTTCAAAATGTCATCCCTTTATGTTAAAGGGATGAATCCTTCATCCTTCACCCTTTCTTTTCCTGGCCTAAAAAATTAATCTATGTCCATTTTGTAAGCGCTGTCAGAAGGTGTTCTATATTATATTACTTAAGACATTTTGGCAAATAGATTTAAGAAGTTCATTGAAGTACCTCTGCATATTGGCTTTCCTATCCATTGGCTGTTAATACACTGTATAGTATTTGGTCCTTCCAAAAGGTAATGACGTGGACATTCATAAGTCACTTTTTCTCCTGACCTGTATACTGCCTTCTGCCGTCCTATGGGTGTGGCATTACCAAAGTCGGGTAAGCTAAAACAACCCGTTTCTGAAAGAAAAAGAATATGTACTATTTCAGTAAGTATTTTAAAATACATAATGACTAATAATTATAACGTAGAATAAAATGTACACATTAAACCCATGAATACTGTGCAAAATTTTTCTTATAACAAACAAATATGTTAGAAGTCTTGATTAATTCCATCGAATAGTCCTGTTTATCGAAGTATAACATGCAGATTTTGACATCATAAGCCTGAAGAAATATGGATATGTGTAATGCTTGATATCACACTTCTTATATTCAAATCCTTTTTTGCTCATACAATCCATCTACATTATGTATGTAGAGGTATTTTTTTTGCTTCTGTGAAAATATGTTACCTTTGTTCATGTCAAATATGTCAGAAAACTATATACTTACAAAGAGATAACTGAGAAACTAACAGTAAATTGAATAAAGATGAGATTGATGAGCAGGGACCAGCCCCCATACAGGAACAGATGGGAAGTCTGAGGATGTCTATCAAAGGAGGTCTAATGTGCACACTAAGCGACGTGAAAGTGAAATAATTTGGCTCATGCTGTCTCACTTTTATTATTACTACAGCTACTGATTCTCTACTACAACCCACAGCTTTCCAGAGATACTTTGTTAAATCCTAGATTTACTGCCTTGTTTCCTATTTGTACTATTTATGCTCTGAATGAAGGATATTTATCAACCTTAGAGTAACATCAAATAGACTGTACTTTTGCATTCTGGTGGACTGGACCATTTTCCTCGTAAGCATTTTATAGATGCAGGTCCATTAATCTCAAAACCTTCGGTGCATTGGTATGTTACTTCTTCTCCATATTGATAACTCTCTGATATGGGAGATGCAATACCATGTGGAATCAAAGGTGGTGGCCCACAAGAAAGTCCTAAAAAAGAAATAAAGAAACAAAGAATGATTCCATGTTTTACTAGATCTGAAAATTTAACTTTATG
>PISW01017411.1:0-10468 GCA_004023785.1 Mungos mungo
TTTTTTTTTCTTTATAAGTTTATTTAGTTATCTTGAGAGAGAGAGTGATGTAGGAGGAGTAGACATAAAGGGAGAGAAGGAATCCCAAGTTAGCTTCACACTGCTAATGTGGGGCCCAACACACAATTGATTCCACAAACAATGAAATCATGACCTGAGCTAAAATCAAGTGTCAGGGCTTAACCAACTTAGACACCCAGGTACCCTTGTTGAGAGATTATTGGTTACGGATTCACTTTCTTGGCTGGTTATATGTCTGTTCAAATTTTCTATTTCTTCCTGTTTTAGTTTTGGTAGTTTATATATTTCTAGGTATTTACACATTTTTCCATATTGCCTGACTTTTTGGCATATAATTTTTCATAATCTTTTATAATTGTACTTCAGTGGTGTTGGTTTTGATCTCTCCTCCTAAACTAGTGATTTTGTTTATTTGGGTCCTTTCTATTTTCTGTTTGGTAAGTCTGACTAGGGGTTTATCAATTTTATTAATTCTTCAAAGAGTCAGCTTATACTATTTTACCCATTCAGCATGTCGAATATATCCTGCCACTCTTTTATGACTTGACAAGTTTCCATGGATAGATAGGCTGCTAACCTTATGTGTCTTCCCATGTAGGTTAGGGATTTCATTTCCTTCTCTGTGTTAAAAATATTTTGTTATGTCTCTATTTTCAAAATTTTATGATATGTTTCAGGATTAGCCTGCTTTTGATTATTTTGAAGGGAGTTCTCTATGCCTCCTGAATGCTGTGGTCTTTTTCCTTCCTCACATTTGGGAATTTTTCAGCTATAATTTGTTCAAATATATTTTCTCTCCCTTCTTCCCTCTTTTATTCTGCTGGGACTCCTAGGATGTGAATGTTTTTATGCTTTGTGGATTTTCTGAGTTGCCTACATCTACAGTAGTGATCCTATATTTTATTAAAAAATTTTTAAGTGTTTATTTATTTTTGAGAGACAGGGAGACAGAGCATGATCAGGGTAAAGGCAGAGAGAGAAGGAGACACAGACTCTGAAGCAGGCTCCAGGTTCTGAGCTGTCAGCACAGAGCACGACGCGGGGCTAGAAACCATGAACCGCGAGATCATGACCTGAGCCAAAGTTGCTGCTTAACAGACTGAGCCACCCAGGTGCCCCAGTGATCCTCTATTTTAATTTCCCCCTCATCTTTTCTGTTTCACTATTTCCAAAATTTCATCTTCAATATCACTCATTCTTTCTGTTTCTTCCATCCTTATGGTACAAATGAAAGGATTCTATATATGATCTGAACTGAAAATTCTGTTATGTTCTTCATATGTTGTACATTTATCAGTGAATTATAACAACATTCTTATTCCAAAGTTATTTCTAAGAAGTTGTTAATTTGCTTTGAATAAAATTAACTTGTGAAAACATTACTATTAGGAGGTCATACAAATGGCCATATTTCATTCTTCCTCATTGCCATGTAGTACTCCATTGTATATATATACCACATCTTCTTGATCCATTCATCAGTTGATGGACATTTAGGCTCTTTCCATGATTTGGCTATTGTAAAAAGTGCCGCTATGAACATTAGGGTACATGTGCTCCTATGTATCAGCCCTTCTGTACCCTTTGGGTATATCCCTAGCAGTGCTATTGCTGGGTCATAGGGGAGTTCTATCGATAGTTTTTTGAGGAGGCTCCACACTGTTTTCCAGAGCGGCTGCACCAGTTTACATTGCCACCAACAGTGTAGGAGGTGCCCATTTCTCCACACCCTCACCAGCATCTATAGTGTCTTGATTTGTTCGTTTTAGCAACTCTGACCGGCGTGAGGTGGTATCTCAGTTTGGCTTTGATTTGTATTTCCCTTATGATGAGTGACACTGAACATTATTTCATGTGCCTGTTGGCCATATGGTAGTCCTCTTTGGAGAAGTGTCTATTCAGGTCTTCTGCCCATTTCTTCACTGGATTATTCATTTTTCTGGTATGGAGTTTTGTGAGCTCCTTGCATATTTTGGATACTAGCCTTTTATCTGATATGTCATTTGCCACTATCTTTTCCATTCTGTCAGTTGCCTGTTAGGTTTTTTTTTGTTTGTTTGTTTCCTTCGCATTCAGAAGCTTTTTATCTTGAGGAGGTCCCTGTAGTTCATTTTTGTTCTTGATTCCCTTGTCTCTGGGGATGTGTCGAGGAGGAAATTGCTGTAATTGAGGTCTAGGAGGCTATTTTCTGCTTTCTCCTCTAGGGTTTTTATGGTTTCCTGTCTCGCATTCAGATCCATTATCCATTTTGAGTTTATTTTTGTGAACGGTATAAGAAAGTGGATGGACCTTGAGGTGTTATGCTAAGGGAAATAAGGCAGGCAGAGAAGGACAGATACCATATGTTTGCACTCATAAGTCTAACAGGTCAACCCTCACAGAGGACCATGAGGAGTGGAAGGGGGAAAGAGAGCTGGGGAGAGTGAAGGACACAAATCATGAGAGACTATTGAATACTGAAAAGGAACCATGGACTGAAGTGGGAGAGGGAGGGAGGAAAGGGGGTGATGGTCATGGTGGGGGGCATTTGTGGGGAGAAGCACTGGGTGTTATATGGAAACCAATTTGACAATAAACTATTATAAAAAAAGAAGTCATAAATCAATAACTCAGGAAAAAATTAATAGCCTTTAGGAACACTATATGATCCAGATTATATTCTAGACAAGTGTACAAATAATATAAATATTGGGGAAATGGGGATTATTGTATCTTAAATTATAATCACAAGCTAATTGTTACTTTAGATTGTTTTGTTAAATACTATTGCATCATAAATTCATATGTTAAATATAAATATGTGACCTATTTTGGGGTTTAAAATGTAGTATCAGTTATGCAAACAATTACAGTAAATATTCTAGAAGCAAAAAATGTAAAAATATATTCATTAACATATGTATGTCATCATTTTTTAAATTATTTTTTAAATTTTTTAATGCTTTTTTAAAATTTATTTTTGAGAGACAGAGAGAGACAGCTGGAGCAGGGGAGGGTCAGAGAGAGAGGGAGATACAGAATCTGAAACAGGCTCCAGGCTCTGAGCTAGCTGTCAGCACAGAGCCCGACGCGGGGCTTGAACCCACGAACCGTGAGATCTGACCTGAGCCGAAGCCGGACGCTTAACCGACTGAGCCACCCAGGCGCCCCTTTAAATTATTTTTTAATTTTTTTTATTTTTGAGAGACAGAAGGAGACAGTGCAAGCAGGGAAGGCTCAGAGACAGAGGGAGACACAGAATCTGAAGCAAGCTTTAGGCAATGAGCTACCTGTCAGCAGAGAGCCTGATGCGGGGCTTGAACCCACAAACCTTGAGATCATGACCTGAGCCGAAGCCAAACACTTAACTGACTATGTCACCCTGGCACTCCTATGTATGTCATCACTGATTTTCAAAAAAGTAGTCATACCCATGAAGCTAGGGAAAGAAGCGCATTAAAATTAGACAAGCATCCACCATATTTTGGGTCAATGACTACATTAAAAAGTAATCCATTGTATAAATAGCTTACAGTAATGTAACTGAGGAAAGCTTGCTCACTATTCACAGCAATGGTGAGAGGCTATAATAGAGAAAATGGAATAAAATGATAAGTACCCGATGTCAACTGTTTTGGTGAGAATCCAGTGGTGATGCAGGTAAATGAGAGAGACTGTGAAGGTCTGTTCACCTGGGACTCCGTCTTCAGTTCACCTGGGAGACTACACGTAACCTGAATAGAGTCACAAGGAGGCAAGTGTGTTAGGTTAGTAACCGATCTTACATGTTCTGGAATGTTTGAGATACGTGTGCAGGATGACAGGCAACAGACAGAAGAAGAACCCGCATGGATTTGCTGTTACTGAGAACAGCCCTCCCAAAGAGTATCATACTCAGCAGAGGAGTGTTCCTGACCTCTTGTATCCATGGGGCACAATTTAACCCCAGGGACAGAGGTATGATTTCAGGTGCACATCCGTGGGATGTCACAAGAATGTAAGGACACTGAGTGGAAAGACATTTTCTGTGTCTTTTCTAACATTGAGATTAGTGCTGATTCTTTGCAAGACACTGCATTCCCTGTTCATCAGAGAATCTTGTCCCTCCTGTCACCACATCCCCTTCCCTGACAGAGAGGAAGTATGAGGGCAGGGGGAGAAAGGCAGAGGTTTTATCCATGTTTGATTTGTAAACACACCCTTGTCCCATAGAGAACAACATCCTGGTTTTCTCATGCATGTTAATATGCATTTGATGCATGTGAATTCGTGAGGGTGAAGTACCATACATTCCATGACATCATCTCAGGTAGTGCATATGAGGCTGTGCTCCAGGAGAGCAGGGAAGGTATTGCAGGAGAAATGACCAATGATCTTTATCTCTCAGAGTAGAGGCCATGTGGCCATGGACTATTGTTTTTTGGGAATTTTTTGATTACTCTTTCAATTTCTTTGCTAGTAATCAGTCTGTTCAAGTTTTCTATTTCTTCCTGTTTCAGCTTTGATAGTTTATATGTTTCTAAGAATTTATCCATTTTTACCAAATCCCCCCACATTGACATATAAGTTTTCATCATATTCTCTTTGTATCTATGTATGTATGTATATGTGCTTTTAAAAATTTACATCCAACTGGGTTAGCATATAGTGCAATAATTATTTCTGGAGTAGAATCCAGTGATTCATACCCTATATATAACACCTAGTGCTCTTCCTTTTTCCCCCCTTGCGATTGATACTTTATTTTTGTATTTATTTTTCTTTTTTTTATAGTTTGTCAAGTTGATTTCTGTAGGGAGCTGCCGAGTTCGGTCACCTCAGGCAAGAGGCCAGAAAAACAAGATTAACCATCTAGAGGCCAGGGGAGTGCATTTCCTGATCCAGGGATTGGAGACAGGCAGACGGGAGAAGCCAAATTTAACAAAAGATCAATTACATTTGGGCTTATGCAGTGTTAATCGTACCCCTGCCCAGTGTAGCAGACACAAGTCTGGGCTCTCCTTTAGATGCTGTTTGAAGTTTCAGTTTCCGTTTCCCCTTTTTCTAATAATCATTTGACCCTGTTTCCTAGCAACCAACCCAGGTCAAGTTTCCCGCCCCAAACCCTATAAAGGTGTGGATATTTTCTCAGTAAACTGGGCTTGATCAGAAACGCTTGCCTTGTTTCACTCTCTGTGCTCCCCTTCCTGCCCTATTCTCTCTCCCTCCCTCAGGAATGGACCGATTTACTGCTCTGCAGGCCGGGGCAGGAACCGACAGATTTCCATATAACACCCAATGATCTTCCCCACAAGTGGCCTCCTCCATGACCATCACACCATAACAAGTGTCTTCCTTAATTCTTCTTGCCCATTTGGTCCATCCCCCACCCCACTCTTCCTGCAACCCTCAGCTTGTTCTCTATATTTAAGAGTCTCTTATGTTTTGTCCCTCTCCTGGTTTTTATATTATATTTTTCTTTTCTTCCATTATGTTCATGTGTTTTGTATCTTAAGGTCTACACAGGAGTGAAGTCGTGTAATATTTGTCTTTGTCTGACTAATTTTGCATAGTATAATACCCTCTAGTTCCATCCACATTGTTGCAAATGTTAGGATTTCATTCTTTTTGATTGCCAAGAAATTCTCCATTATACATTTATACCACATCTTTATCCACTCATCTGTCAATGGACATCTGGGCTCTTTCCATACTTTGGCTATTGTTGATAGTACTGCTATAAACATTGGGGGTGCCTGTGCCCCTTCGAAACAGAACACCTTTATCCTTTGGATAAATCCCTAGTAGTGCAACTGATGGGTCGTTCAGTTGTTCTATTCTTAATTTTTTGAGGAACCGCCATACTCATTTCCAGAGTGGCTGCACTAGTTTGCATTCCCACAAGAAGTGCAAAAGAGATCCTCTTTGTCTGCATCCTTGCCAACATCTGTTGTTGCCTTAGTCGTTAATTTTAGCCATTCTGACAGGTGTGAGGTGGTATCTCATTGGGGTTTGATTTGCTTTTCCCTGATGATGAGTGATGTTGAGCATTTTCTTTCATGTGTATGTTAGCCATCTGCATGTCTTCTTTGGAAAGTGTCTATCCATGTCTTTTGTCCATTTCTTACTGGATTATGTGTGCGTGCGTGTGTGTGTGTGTGTGTGTGTGTGTGTGTGTGTGTTGAGTTTGATAAGTTCATTATAGATTTTAAATTCTAACTCTATGTGATATGTCATTTGCAAGTATCTCCTCCCATTCTGTTGCCTTTTAGTTTTGCTGATTGTTTCCTTCACCACGCAGAGGATTTTTATCTTGATGAGGTCCCATTCATTCATTTTTGCTTTTGTTTCTCTTGCCTCTGGAGACATGCTGAGTAAGAAGTATCTGTGCCCCGGGTAAAACTGTTTTTTGCCTGCTTTCTACACTAGGATTTTGATGGCTTCCTGTTTTTTGTTTAGGTCTTTCATCCATTTTGAATTTATTTTTTTATATAGTGTACAAAAGTGGTCTTGGTAAATATTCTTGCATGTTTCTGTCCAATTTACCCAGCACCATTTGCTAAAGAGTCTGCCTTTCTTCCATTGGATATTATTTCCTGTTTTGTGAAAGTTTAGTTGACTATAGCTTTTTGGGCCCATTACTGGGTTCTCTATTCTGTTCCATTGATCTAAGTGTCTGTTTTTGTGCCAGTACCATACTGTCTTGGTGATTACAGCTTTGTAATACAGCTTGAAGTCTGGAATTGTGATGATTCCAGCTTCGGTTTTCTTTTTCAGGATTGTGTTGGTTATTCGGAGTGTTTTCTGGTTCCATATAAATTTTAGGATTGTTTGTTCTAGCTCTGTGGAGAATGCTGGTGTTATTTTGATAAGAATTGGATTGAATATGTAGAAAGCTTTGAATATGGGGGACCAGCTGAAACACCCCAGTCAAAAGGTCCTGAGAAGGGGGTTGGTGTCGGTGCAGTATCTCTAGGAAAGAAGGCAGACAAGACAGACGAGACAGACAACGTGAATGGTGGAAAAGCCACACTTTACTTAGATGGCCAAGGTCTTATATACCATGGGTGATTACATCATTTCTTTAATGGTTACATAATTCAAGGTCTTTGAAGTGAAGACATGCTCCTGAAAGGGTCATGTTTAACAGAACAGGTGTAAATATCAGGAATTATCAAGTCATTGCAAGAGAGGAATTCCCTAATAATAATAGTCTGGCTCCAAGCAGAAGATGAGCCTGAAGATTTCTATGAGGCTATTTACATTTCTTAAGGCCCCTTGTCAGTTATGCATGGGCAAGATGCTTATCCTTTAATAGGCAAATCTTTTGGCAGAGGATTGCAGTTTACTCCCAACAGCAGACAAAGAGCTAGAAAGCAAAGTAAGGGGAGGGCTGGTGTCAGAAACTGTCCCAAGTTGATTCAAAGCCTAAAAGTATATGCCTCTTTACAAAGAAACGAGAAAATCACAGACAGGATGAATAGAAGCCACATGTGTGGTCCAGGAAACCAAATGTTGTTTCACAGTCTCTCGACTTGTTCCACAGCTTCCCAAATAGTTCTCCTGCGCCCCAGAGGCAGAGTCATCAAAGGTCACTTATATAGATTCCCCTGTGCCCCGGGAGGCCTAGCCATCAACGGTGGCTATGTGGGAGGTTTTTTGGCTTACTGGGCACTAACATTGACATTCTGACAATATTTCTTCTTCCAAGCCATGAGCATGGAACATTTCTTTATTTTTCATGTTTTCTTCAATTTCTTTGATACATTTTCTGTAGTTTCAGTGTAAAGATTATTTATTTCTTTGGTTAGATTTAGTCCTATGTATTTCATGGATTTTGTGGAAATTGTAAAAGGGATTGATTCCTTAATTTCTCTTTCTGCTGCTTTATTATTTGTGTATAACAATGCAACACATTTCTGTGCATCAATTTTATATCCTGTGACTTTGCTGAATTCATGAATCAATTCTATCAGGTTGTTTTGGTGTAATCTTTTAAGTTTTCCATATAGAGTACCGTGTTATCTGCGAAGACTGCAAGATTGACTTCTTCCTTGCTGATCGGATGTCTTTTATTTCTTTGTGTTGCTTGATTGCTGTGGCTTGGACTTCAATACTATGTTGACTAACAGTGGTGGGAGTGGACAATCCTGTCGTGTTCCTGCCCTTAAGGGGGAGGTGTCAGTATTTCCCCATTGAGGATGACATTAGGGGGAGGGTTCTTTTGTGTATGGCTTTTATGATCTCGGGATATGATCCTTCTATCCCTCCTTTCTTGAGGGTTTTTATCAAGCATTTTGTCAAACGTTTTCTCTGCATCTATGAAAGAATCATGTGGTTCTTGTTCTTTTTAAAATTAACGTGATGTATCACATTGATTGACTTGTGGATATTGAATCAGTCCTGCATCCACGGAATAAATACCAATAGGTCATGGTGAATAATTCTTTTTTAAATAATAGTTTATTATCAAATTGATTTCCATAAAACACTCAGTGCTCATCCCCACAAGTGCCCACCTCCATGCTCATCACCCCCTTTCCCTTTCCCTCTCTAACTTCAGCCCTCAGTTTATTTTTAGTATTTGAGTCTCTCATGATTTGCCTCCTTCCTTCTCCCTAACTATTTCCCCCCTTCCCCTCCCCCATGGTCTTCTATTAAGTTTCTCCTGTTACACTTAAGAGTGAAAACTATGGTATCTGACCTTCTTTGTCTGACTTATTTCACTGAGCATGACACCCTCGAGGACCACCCACATTGCCACAAATGGCCAGATTTCATTCTTTCTCATTGCCATGTAGTATTCCATTGCATATATAAACCACATTTCTTGATCCATTCATGAGTTAATGGACTTTTAGGCTCTTCCATGATTTGGCTATGGTCGAAAGTGCTACTATGAACATTGGGGTACATGTGCCCCTATGCATCAGCACTTCTGTATCCCTTGGGTAAATCCCTGGCAGTTCTATTGCTGGGTCATAAGGGAGTTCTATTGTTAATTTTTTGAGGAGCCTCTACACTGTTTTCCAGTGTGGTTGTACCAGTTTCCATTCCCACCAATAGTGGAGGAGGATTCCCACTTCTCCACATCCTTGCTAGCATACAGATGGATCTTTTCAATGAAATCAAAGACATATAAGTAAAATGTACATGATTTCATTTATAGGAAACTGAAGAAGAAGGAGTTCCAATCACGATGGTAGCTGGAATAAAGTTATCTTTAGCAAAGCGGGTGCAGAAGTGTGAGTGACAAGATGTGCTGTGGTAAGAGCAAAATTCTAGATGCCTATATGTGCTTTGGTCACAAACATGCACATATACGATTTAAAGATCAGTACACTTTGCACATGATAACGTGTGCACACATGTGCATATATATATATATATATATATATATATATATATATATTTAGTATACCTAAAAATATTTTTAAAAGGCAATGGGATAGGAAACATACATACAAAAGCAGAAATAATTCTTGGAGTTTAATTTGTGGGAAAGAATCATAAAATTAATACATACCTAGTGTGACAGAGGGGAAAAAAAAGAAAGCAGAAGTTCCACCTATGGGGAAAGAGGAAGGGAACACCATGAAAGGTCCTATGAATAGACTTTAAAACAGTAATAAAGACATAGTCTAAGTAAACTTATGGAAATAAATTGGAACAATTAAATAAAACTGACAAAATGTTCATGAAACTTAGGAAAACTGGCATAGGAAGCAACAGAAAATACGAATGGGCCAGTGTCTTCTAAAGAATTTTAATACACAAGTATAATATTTATCATCAAAAAAGGTAAAGCAACACTTCATCTCAGTTTTACTGGCACATTCCTCCAGTCATTTAAGAAAGAAATAATACCAGTCTCAATGGCTGTACAAAGAGCACTGCCCACTTTGCTCCAGGACAACACTGCAACCTCGATGCTGGAATCTGAGGAGAGCATTATAGGAGGAACAATTACAGACTAATCGTGTCTCATAAGCAATAAGGCAAAAACAAAGTAATGTGTAAAATAGCAAAGCAGTTTACATACTAAAAGGAAAATACAACTTGACCTAACCGAATTTTTTTTTATTTTTTAATAGTTTATTGTCAAATTAGTTTCCATATAACACCACGTGCTTCTCCCCACAAATGCCCCCCACCATGACCATCCCCCCTCCTTCCCTCCCCCTCCCCCCTCAGTCCATGGTTCGTCTCCAGTATTCAATAGCCTCCCTTGATCCGCGTCCCTCACTCATCCCCGCTCTCTTTCCCCCTTCCTCTCCCCATGGTCCCCTACCAGGCCTGTCCTGTTAGACCTATGAATGCAAACATATGGTATCTATCCTTCTCTGCCTGACTTATTTCGCTTAGCATGACACCCTCAAGGTCCATCCACTTTCCTACAAATGGCCATATATCATTCTTTCTCATTGCCATATAGTACTCCATTGTATATATATACCACATCTTCTTGATCCATTCATCAGTTGATGGA
>PISW01017412.1:0-10443 GCA_004023785.1 Mungos mungo
GGGGGGACGAGCAGGGGGAGCAGAGGAGGCTCCACCATCTCACCCCCAGGCCGCCACATGGACGCATCAACCTTGGCCTCTCTGGGGCTGGGACCAGCCGTCCATAGATTTTAGAGGTCGCAGGGCCCCCTGCACAGCCAGGGTTGAGAGCCACCAGTTTAAAAGGTCCCCTCACACCAGCTGAGGCCTAGTGAGAATGAATGAGTCCTCCGAGGTCAAGGTCTGCTCGAAGAGAGGCCACGGCCAGAACCCAGGAACCCGTGACCCCCACCTACTCCAGCAGCCGTGCCCCGTGTGGGTTTAGCAGGCGGGGGTCCCTTAAGCACCTGCGTGGCACCGGGTGGCCGTAAGAGCGTGTGTTCTGTGTATTTGAGAGAAGGCAGGTCTGCTGCCCCGTCGGCTGGGTCATCGTGGTCTCATCAGCCCTGTAGAGGCTGCACACCCTCTCGTCCCCAAGTCCTCGCCAGGTGGGCTCCCCTGCCACCTCCTCTCAGAAGCCCTCCTGTGGCAGCCTTGGCCCTGGCATCCTGTGGGGACTGTTCTCAGGGCCCCGAGCACAGTCTCCCTGGGTCTGGGCCTCTTCTGGACTGGCTTCTGAGAGGTCAGAGTGTCTGCAAGGGGGGCCCTGCAGGGGCTGGCGGCCGCTCCGATGCAGCTGAAGGCCCCGTCGCAGCCCCCGGGCGTCTCCGGCACAGCCCATCAGCCAGGCGCTCCCGGCGCAGATCCTCGTCCGCACTGCCAGAGCCACGGTGGCTTTTCCACTGACGCGTGGCTCTGTGACCTTGCGGCTCTGTGACCTTGTGGCCGTGTGACCTTGCGGCTCCGTGGCTTTGGGGCTTCGTGGCCCCGCACAGGTTTGCTTCCGGGACCAGGCTGGGAAGTGTCCTCGGCCCCGAGCGCCCGAGAACAGGAGGCCCTAGGACGGTCCAAGCTCCAGGCTTCGATGCCAGCGAGAGGGGGCCTGTGAACTTGACCGAGCTCTGCCCAAGGCTTGGGTCCAGGATGCGGGCCCCCAAAGCCCAGGTGCCTCTGACCAGGAGGACTGGGTCATCCCCATTTCTACAGATGAGGCCATTTTAAAAGCAGACAAGTTAGCTTTTTGCCCAAAGTCACAAGGCAAGTGACGAGCTGGGACTCACGTCCGAGCGGACTAGCACTTGGATCTAGCATTCTCTGCCGGCCGTCCTGCGATCTGGGGGACGCCTCTGCTCCTGTGTCTGCGGCAGCCACTATCCGCCCCCTCCTCCGGACCCCCCCAGCAGTGCCGTTCAGGCCCAGTGCCCGGCACTGCTGAGCACCGAGGAGCCGTTACATGTCAGTGAGGGAGGCCCGAGGACATCCCCACGGGACCGTGCCCCAGGAGCTGGCTGTCCCCGGGGAGAAGGGACACAGAGGGTCATTGATAAAGTGTTCCCGGCCTTGGATGGGGGAGGGGAGACAGCTTCCAGCTGGGTGGGGGGGTCTCAAGACCCCAAGGCAGATCTGGAAGGGGACAAAGGACGCCCTAAGATGTCTGACTTGAGACATCCTCTCCATGGGCCCTGAACACTGTCCCCCGGTCAGAGGTCACACCCCATCGGGTCGCAGAGGGCAAGGCTGCTGGTGTACAGTTATGAGGGGATTTTGCTAAAAGCAAAGAGTCCCCGCCCCACCCCACCCCCATCAAGGGGAGGTGGGCTCTGCCGGAGGGCCCCGCACTCTCGCAGCTGGGGTGGTCTCTCCCGATCAGGGGCCCACAGGGTGTTCTGGGTCGGGGTCTGCTCCGTGACATCGGGGTGTCCACTGCTCTCTCTGGGGACCGGACCCGAGCAGAGGAGCAGAGGAAGAGAGCAGTCTGTCCACACAGCTGGAGGCCCAGGTTTTGCCAGAAGGGCCGGCCGGCCACGCCCTCCCCAGCAGTCCCCGCCCCCAGGCCGCCCTGGCACTCCCCAATCCTGGCGCCCTCCATCCACCTCCGAGCAGCTCGGCCTGGACGTTCCGGCTTTCGGATCAACGGGGCTTCCCTCAGCACCGCCACGTTCTTTCCCTCTCTGAATAAAGGTGCCTCCATCTACTGAGCCAGAACGGCCCGTGTCATTCTGGGTTCTGTCCCCCACGCGCCCCGCCACATCCGTCCTTAGCTGCTCACACATGGCTCTGCCACTCAGATCACTCCTGGGGCTCCTGCTGCTTGTGTGGACACCCCAATCCCTCGTTTCCCGGCCCGCAGCCTCCACAGCTCTGCGAAGCTGCGTGTCCGTCCTGGGTTTAGACATGTAGCACAGGCCACCTGGTCCCCCGGCTCATGGCCCTACACTGCTGGCCCATCCCTGGAGGCTTTTGGGCATCATCCACAGACTGGCTGGGTCCTGGCCGGTCCCCGTCCTGCCCCCCCACTGGCCTGTTTCCCAAAGGGCCATCCTGCTTCTCGCCTCAAGACCTTTGCACATGCTGTGTGTGCTGCTTAGAACACCCCCCTGCCCAGGGACACCTCTCCCTAGCACCTCCCAGGACCCTCTCCCCTAGGACATCCCCCAGGATGCCCCCCCGGAACTCCTGTCAAGACACACTCCCCATAGGACACTCTCCCCAGGACCCCTTCCCCATAGGAGCTCTCCCCTAGGACCACACCTCCCCAGGACCCCCTCCCAGGACGCTGCCCCCCAACCTGGATAATGGCAACGGCCTCAGATGGTCTTCCATGCCCCACTCAGGCCTGGCGAGGTCAGGTCTCCGCTGGGAGCCCTCCAGGACCATATCTCCATCTGGACAGCGTCCCCGGGTGACCAAGTCCCCCACGACCCCCCACATCGCAGCCCTCACTGCTACCGCACAGGTCCCCCTTACCACCCACAGACCGGCCAGGCTTCCTCTAAGCGTCCACTTGGGTCGAGCCCGTACCCCCTCCAGTCTCGCTCGGATATGGCCCCCTTCCCACCGCTGTGTTGAAAACTGCCCCGGCCACCTTCTAGCCTCCTTACCTGCACGGCATCGATGTGACTTAGCTTCTAACCCTGCTCCCGTCTCTGGGTCCCCGCCCCACGAGCGGGTGCGCTCCTCTGGGCCTGGGGCGTCTCCTCTTTGGGCATCTGCTCCACCCCCACCCCCACCCCAGCACCTCCAGCGGTGCCGAATACCCAAGGTGCTCGGGAAGGATTTGCGGAAGGTGGGGCGGGTCACGCCGTCCCCCTGGGCCTTGTTTGGCCTGTCGTGAAGGAGGCAGGGGCACTGAGGCAGTTCCCCGGTCCTGAGGTCTGTGGGTCCTCCCCCCGGGGGCCGCGGGGCACCCGTAAACCGGGTCCTCTCGGGGGATGGGCAGAGCAAATCAGGGCCTCTCTTTCACGCGTGGACTAGGAAACGGGAGAGCAATTTTGCCATCCTGACACTCCAGAGGAGCGAGGCCACGTCCTACCAAGCCTCAAGCTCGCGGGAAGCGGGAGCAGAGCCCTGCCTCCTGACCCTCCTGCCCGGCGGGCACTGGGAGGGGCCCAGGGAAGCGGTCCGGGGGACCCCCGGTGGGCCCCCCATGGTGGCGGGTGGCAGGCACACAAGCACGCCCCATCGAACACGGGACTCCACGGGGGACACACAGCAGGGGACACAGAAGCCAAAGCCACAGGGACCACCATCTGTGCTGCCTCAGTTTCCAAAGCAGAGCTCTTCTGGGGCTTGAGGAAGGGCCTGTTCCTTCAAAGCGCTGGGCTCTTTCTCGGGGTCCCTGAGTCCTCCGGGTGGGGTCTCCAGCCGGCTGGGGCCTTGTCCTCTCTCTGCCAATACACCCCTGACCACCCAGAGGGGGGCCTGGGGGACCTCAAAGGAGAAGCAGGACCTGGGTGGTTAGGAAGGTGGGACCCAGAGCAGGCAGCAGGCCCGTCTGCAGGGTCCAGGCTGGGGTAGGGGGCTAATGTCCCCTCGTGGTCTTCTGGGGACAGTGAGTCTCAACCTGTAAGGCTCAGGACCCTCTGCTTATAAGAGGCACTCAATGCCACCCCTGCCCTGTGCACAAGCCAGGTTCGCTGCTGCTGTGACGCACCACACACGCAGTCCAGACGGGACGCTAGGTGCAGGAGAAAGGAAATAAAAGCAGCCTCGAATAAAATACCCATTTCAGTGAGACCCCTTCGGAGGGGGTGCCGGTGCGAGCGGAGCGCCGCTGCCACGAAGGAGCGGGTCCCGCCGCTCACGCCTCTCCTTCCCTGCGCCGCACTCCCCTCCGCCTCTCCGCTGCCTGGCACCGTGTCCAACACATGGCAGGTGCTCGGTAAATGCTCGGTGGAGGGATGGATGAAGCACTGAACATGCGCTCAGCCCCAGGGGAGATGTGCGGATGGTGTCATGAGTGGGATGGGCCAGGCCCCGCCCTGTCAGCCCGCGGAGGCCCCGCCCTTTCAACCCGCGGAGGCCCCGCCCTGTCAGCCCGCGGAGGCCCCAGCGGCGGCGGCCGGCGGCGGGGTGCACGCATGCGCTCCCGCTGGTGCCCCGCCCCTCTCAGCGCCCTGCGTGCTCCGGGGGGCAGGGCTGCTCTCGTCTTCTCGGCGCCCCCCTCGGCGCCCCACAGCGTCTGGCACAGAGTGGGTGCTCAATAAATACCCGTTGAATTTAACGCACCTCAATTCAACAAACATTTATTGAGCGCCCACTGTGTTGTGTCACACTCCTACCTTCCTTGGGCGCGCGACAGACGGGTGTCCCGGGGATGCAGCCGGGCGTGCCTTGCTGCCTGCAAATGCTCTGCCCGAGCACGGTCGGCTCCCAGTGGAACTGGTGTCGGTGGACTCACGCTGGGAGCTGCTCGGGGAGAGTCCACGGAGCCCCAGGAAAAGAGGGGACTGGCCCTCGGGTTATGGGTGCTGCCCCCCCCCCAAATTTCACAATCGGCCGGCAGCTAGCAAGGCACGCCGATGTCGGCATGGCCAGTAGCCTGGGTCCATGCGCATCAGTAGACAAGGCAACGTCTTCAGGGCAGAAGCGAGGGCACGGGTGACGGCACAGCGGGCTTCCGGCTCAGAGGAGCGACATCGGGACACCGCAGAAAGTGAAGGAATGACAGAGCCATCAGACTCATCAGAAGCAAGCCAAGGGGAAGGTCACACACACACACAGAGACACACACACCCACAGAGACACACACACACAGACACACACACCCACAGAGACACACACACACAGGCACACACACGTTTGCACTTTGGAGGCGCCTCCCCTGTTAGATGGTGGATTCTGCGAGGCGCGGGGAGTCCTGCAGGCCGGTGGGTGGAGGGGGCGCTGGCCCGGCCCCACCTGTGGTCCCCGGTGCCCAACGATGGGGAGGCCACAGTGGGGGCGGGGCCGAAACAAGACCTTGCAGGTGTGTGATTGGCTGATCAAATCAGCGTGCGCAGCCTCGGGCCTCGCAGGGTCCTCTACTTCCGGGACACCTGGGGCGCCTGGTGCCTGTGGGTGCAGGTGAGGACGCACAGGCCACGCGGCAGGTCAGCAGCCCCCGGAGTCCCCACCTGCAGCCCCTTGGTCTCTGGCCTCGGCTTCTCTCCACGCGGTGCCCCCCTCCTCCGTGGGCTGCGAGCATAAGTGGGATCCCTGGGTCAGCGGGAGGCGGGGGCCGCGCACCGCCCAGCAAGCGGAGGGCGGAAGGCGGTAAGGGCCACCCTGGCGTCCCCAGGCACTGGCTTCCCGAGAGTTCCTGGGCCTCGCCGGGGCCCCCACGACACGCGGGCACGGGAGGGCATCTGGGACGCCACGAAGCTCATGTACCCCCTTCCAGAACAACTGCCGTTGGGAACCAGGGGACAAAGCAGCAAAGGCCCGGGGCCCGTGTGCGAGTCCTGCACCACCCAGGGCAGCGGGTGTCTGGGAGCAGAGAAGGGCTGGGGGCCGACTGCGGCTGCCCGGCTGGCGGGCTGTGCGGTCACGGGCCCTGGACCTGCACGCGGGATGGGCAGCCGGGAGGAGCGGGCCACCGCAGTGCTCGCTCCCTCTGGGGGACTGTTTAGACGTGGTCTTCCCACGGTGACATCCAGCCTGTGCACTGGCCCAGAGACCCCCACATTTGGAGGGCTGCACCCCAGGTGGGGCCAGAGGCGCGGGGGGGGGTCTCACAGACGTCCACTTACAAAGCTCACCCACAAAACGGTGCCCGTTTGCTGAGCTTGGCGCCCTGCACCAACGGCAATGCCCAGCCGCCTTCACCCCTGCACCTCCCCCGGACGCTTTCGCTCGTCAGCCCCGTTATGGTTCACAGTCATGAGGATGAGGATGACGATGAGTCTGTTCGCTGAGCACCTACTATGCGCCAGGCAGAGCGCTGGCTGTGTGCATGTGTCCCCTCCTCTGGTCTCTAGGGACCTCGCCAGACAGACAAGTGGAACGGAGGCCCCGTGGTGACAAGCGGCCCAGCCGGCATCTGCTCTGTCCTCTGCTTCTGCACTAAGCCTCGCACGTGCCCACAGGACCCCTCCTGCAGCCCCTCCGGGGCTCAGAGACGATGTCCAGGCCTCGGGGTTCATCAGCCTACAGCTGGCTGGGGGTCTCCCCTGGAATGCACAGCCTTGAGAACATGCCATGTGGAGCCTTGCGCTGCATCTGAAAACCACTCCTAGTCTAGTCCTCACGAGCCCAGAGCCAGACAGGTGTCACCCAGACCCCCCCGCAGACGGGGCGCCCCCAGTCCCCGGGCCCCGGCTCGGGCAGCAGTGCCCGGTCATCGACTCCCAGTCTGGACTCCCCTGCCTGGACCATGCTCATGTCTGCTCCGGAGGGAAAAGGCCCTCAGCTTCCAGCCTCACGGCCCGGACGCCTTCTTTGCAGAAGAGCCTGGGAGCCCGATTTGGCTGTCTGGGCTCTTGCCAGCTCCGGAATGTTCCGGGAGACATGCCAGCGTGCCCCCCGGTGGCACACTAGCTAACGACGTCCGGGGGAACCTCAAACGGAAGAGGGTCCTCACTCCTACCTGGTTTGCTCTTATATATTTTTTAATGAGCAAGGCTTGGATGGGGGGATGGGCTCCAGGGTGTGGGCCCCTTGGCCGCGAGGCCTTTCAAGCCACAGGTACAGCTCTTTGCTCAAATGAACCACTCACGTGAGTAAAAGTTGTCCCCTTGCACTGTCTGCAGAGGGTCTCTATCGGTCCCGCTACTGAGGGACAAAGACTGGCTGTCTAGGTCTGGAGAATTAGTCCGAGTGTCTGCGTCCCCCTTGAGAATCAGCCAGCTCGTTTTCTGCTGAGAGAAAAAACAAGTCACGTGAATCTCCAGGTCACCGGCCACGGCGCCGCCCCATTTCACAGATGAGAAAACAGTTCGGGGAGGTCAGGGCTTCTCACGGGGCACACGGGGCACACGGGGCGGGGGGGCTCTCTCCACACACGCCTCCCTCCCCTAACGACAAACCAAGGGCTCCAGCTGTCCATCCAGGGGAGGGGGACTCAGCCCGGGGGCCACACCCTGCCCGAAGCCTGCTCTCCTCGTGGGCGTGACCCCATGCACCGCCTCGGGCGGTTCTCACGGCACAGGAGCTGCCCCAGAGGCCGCACGGCCCCCAGACGCTCAGTGTTCGCCCTCAGACCCCTTCACAGAACACCTCCGCCAAGCTGACCTCCAGCAACCACCCCAGGGCCCCCCGGGACACACTTGGATGTATTGTCCTTTGTTTTTGGACATCTGCTCAGTCATGGAGCCGTGATCAGGTCACAGGGGCGCATGCCAGGGGCTTTGGCAGGAGACCAGCTAGTCCCCTGTGGGAGGAGGAGGCTGGGGGCCACCTCGTAAATTTGGCCCTTGCGGCTCTCGGTCTTGCGGGGCCCGACCAGGAGCGGACCGTGAGCAAGGCCTGAGGTTTCTGCGGGAGGACGCCCACGACACCAGGAGCCCTCGGGGCGGGGCCACTCCGAACCAGCCTGTGCCCGCATTACCTTCCTGCTGTCCTGCTCGAAAATGCCGTCCTCTCTGTCCAGGCGCCTCGCGGCTGGAAGGGAAGGCAGGCCGGTCAGGGTAAGGCGCCGTCGGTCCGGCCTCCCCGCCACGGTGCTCCCTCGCCACGTTTGCCCAGAAACAGAAGGAGGTCAGGACAAGGGCACTGCGCGGGCCTTTGCAGGGCTGGGGGACAGGAAGCACGGAGAAGGCCCCACGGGGACACTGCGGGCAGCGGCCCTGAGCCTCACACGTGATGATTCTCAGAACCAAGCGTGGTGTGCACAGCAATGAGCTCCTAAAACTCCATTCAATGCCCCCCCCCTTTCCACGCAGAGAGATCGAGCCGTGTTTCCAGACGCGGCCACCACGTAGCATCTTGAATAACGCATCGTCTATTTCCCAGTTTAACCTAATGTAACAGGAGGTTTTGGTCACCCAGCACCTACCGTGCCCGACACAGCCAGGAAGGCACTACTGCTCACCCCTACGCAACCCCTTTCACAGATCGGGAGACTGAGGCTCAGAGAGAGGACGCGCCTTGCTCAAGACCACGGATCAGGGTGGCAGAGGCTGACATGTGAACCCAGGGGTCTGTCTCCAGAGCCCTCCCTCTGTTTGCCCCCTCACTTCCTGCCGCCCGCAGGGCACACAACAGTCAGGGAGCTCTGGCCCTGGAGGTAGGACATTCAGCCCGAGGGGACCTCAGCGGACTCGAGCAAGCCCGAGTCCACGCGGCAGCAGTGCGCCCACCAGGAATGCTGTCTGGAGGGGGAGAAAGGTGCCGTGCTCTCCGCAGGCCATTTCCCGGTGGGGGTGGGGGCTGTCCCCGGCTGGGCCAGCAGCACGTCCGGGCACGTCAGATCAAGCAAATCACACAGTTCTCAGGATCCGACCCAGGGCGTCCCGTACTAAGACACGGAGCCCATGCACGGGCAATTAAGAGCCCCAGGGTCCTTGCCCACCCTCCACGGGGGCCGAGGCCGCAGGAAGGACGGGCCGGGGACGGGTTCCTTACCTGCCGCCTGCGGAGGACCTGGACCTTGCAGCCTTTGGGAGCACCCTGCCTCGTGCGCCACCAGGGACAAGACTGACATCAGGCCCGAGAGCTTGGACACTGGGGACTGGGCTATAGGACCTTGACAAGATAAGGTCACAGTTGAAGAGCGTTCCGGACACGCTGACGTCTCGTTACTCCTGACAGCTACCTGTGTCTCCAAATTCTCCCGGGAGAGACCGTGCTTCTCCAGGGTGAAAATAGAACCCTGCTCCCTCCTCTCCTGGGGGCCAGTTGACAGCCAGCTTGCGCAAGTGAGAGCGTGGGGACGGGCAGCGGCCGGGGCAGGGAGTGAGGCGGACGCACACCTGCCATCGGGGCTCGCCGGGGGCCTGGACAACGGCCGTCTCTGGGCAGCAGAGACCTGAGGGTCTGGCCGTACGCCAGCCGTGACTTGGCAGCCAGCCCCCGAGCACGCTCTGGGGACATTCGGGCTAGTGGCTCCTCGGAGTCCCGGGAGCACAGCCATCGCCCAGCCAGAGAAGGCCTCTGGGGCTGGGTCCATGGGTAAAAGCCAACGAGCGCACCCCTCATGAGCCCTGGGGGCCCCCAAATGCACCGCCGCAGTGGGGGCAATTTGCAAGTGCAAAAAAACCCCAAACAACCAATGGGCTCTTTGGGACGTGAAATCCCAGCCCTTGGAGGTCCCGCCGCAGGGACCGGAGGCCACCCCGGGTTTGGGATGTCCCACAGCTGTGGGTGACAGGTTGGGTCACATGTGTGCTGGCTGTAGAGCGACCTCAGGGTTCAAAAACCGGCCCTGCCACTAACGAGGAAGTTTCTCTGCCTAGTCTCTGCTAGGTGTGCACAACTGAAACGGACTCACACCAGGGGCTTTCCAAGGCCAAGTGTGCCAGCCGGAGACGCACAGGACAGATCCCAAGACGTGGGGGGGTGGGGGGGTGAGGGGGGAGGAAAATACAGGGATCTGGAACTTTGTACTGTTTGTAGCCTGCTCCCTTAACAGCCCCGAGCCTCAGTTTCCTGATCTGTAAAATGGGCAGGTGACGTCCCCCCACCAAGTTGCAAGGATCCTGAGATAAGGTATGTGGATGCGGGAACACACTGGGGAGGTCTGAAAATCGGGAATAAACAAGAGGCCAGCTATGCGGCTGGGAGCAGGCTGTCTCAGGGCGCCGGGAGACAGCCAGCCAGGAGACGGGGCTCGTCTGTCCTAACATACCAGGTGGTTCTCTCCGAGCCCGGATGGCTCCGCCATGAGGCGCCCTCCTGGGACAGCCCCGAGGACCCCGGGTGGAGGCATCCCAGGAGAGAGGCACCCACAGCCCACCTGCCTTCCCTTTCCTCTCATCCCAAGACAGGAGCCCCCAAAGCCCCAAAATAAGACTCAAGCTCACCCAGACACACATGAGAAGTGATCGCGTCCTCAAAGCCCTTAAATCACAGCCCAGCGGAGCTGGGACTGACACAGGAGTGTGCCGCTGGGCCCTCCGTGCCGCACAACAGAGAGGCCAGGGGCTGGGGGTCAGGGTCAGGCAGACC
>PISW01017413.1:0-10418 GCA_004023785.1 Mungos mungo
TTCGCGGCTGCTCCCCCTGCACTCTGGAGCTGGAATCCTGTTTGTCCCTGCCGTCGGGGACTTGAGTTCCAGAAGGTGCAGGTGTCATCACTGCTTCCTCCTTCCCAGCCACACCTGGACCGCCTCCCGCCTTCTTGCCGCCACATTTTTACTCTCAGGGTTACCAACACTTCTTTGATTCACAGCCTCAGCATGTTCTCCATGGACGGACTCTTAGAGCAGAAAATCCTTAAGATGTTTATGGGGGAGGGGCTGGGGTGTCTACCTAGCAGGTTTATAAGGATTGAGGGAGACCGTGGGAACAGTGCTGAGGCCACACTGTCCACAGTAACTGCTGCCCCCTCTCTGGGGTGAGCATCTGCACACCTCGGCAGGCTCCAGACAAACCCAGAATGAGTTGGTGGTGATGCAAATGTACAATGGAAATGGTCTTAATCTGAGTGGGAGGGAAGCCCTGATTCTTCCTGCTCTGGTGACAAACACTGGACTTTGCCTGTTGCACCTTCTTTTCTGCCATGAGCCAGGAACTAGTGGGAGTATCTGTAACGGGGGGGGGGGGGAGAATGGTATCTTACCAGCTGCGCCAAGAATTCCTCTCTGATGGGTATGAAATTCACATCGAGTCGTCTGTGGAAAACAATGTAACCTTTATTTTCAAATAATTCTATATTGACTTTACGCTGCTGTTGTCCAAAATGGCAGAGAAATTTTTAGTCCTCTACGATTCCCCCATGTCCTCCCTACATCATCTTGTACCTTAGTTACCGGATATTTCTAGCATGTGTCCATCCTTTCCCCATCCTGAGCACTCCATAGAGAAGAGGGAAGGATTGCTTCAGAGTGTCTTAAATGGATGGACCTCCCCCCCACAGCCACAGC
The DNA here is from genome assembly GCA_004023785.1 of Mungos mungo. Classification (NCBI taxonomy): domain Eukaryota; kingdom Metazoa; phylum Chordata; class Mammalia; order Carnivora; family Herpestidae; genus Mungos; species Mungos mungo. The sequence continues at coordinate 880 of PISW01017413.1, forward strand.
AGACCTCCCTCCCTGTCCTGAAGCCCAGGCCGAAGTCATGTGGCTCCTCTGCCCACAGGGGGCAGAAGAGCTAGAAATATACCTGGTGATCTGCACCAGTGGCCACAGTGCTCTGCTGCCCCTCGGTGTGAAATGAAAGGTGCCAGGGGATCTGAGAGAGGGTGGCAGGTGAGGAAGCAAAGGGATGGTGATGTATTTGTACACGGTGATGTGATCTGGATATAAAATGGACCAAATTTGCAATGAAGTCTGTCAAAGACTAACCTGTGGAAACCAGCAAAGGGGCAGAATGTGGCCCCTGAATGACGGTGTCCCGAGCAACGGCAGCCCACGTGGACGCAGGCCGCTGGCACAGCTTGGCTCTCCTGCTGCTCCTTGGACCTGCCTTTGCTCTGAGAGACCCACGTTGATGGCACCAGTGGAGACGTGTTCCTGGGAGCTGGGGGAAGGTGGGGGTGTGAAGATTCTCACTTCTTCCCAACTGCCTGTCTGAGCAGCTTCCAGAGCAGCAGACCCCACATATTCTCAAAAGCAACACTGCAGGGGGCTCCTTCCACAAACTATCTGGAATGGATTTGTCCATGGGGACACTCCAGCTGCACCGAGGTGTCTGAGAGTGAGGCTTATGGAACTTGTCCCCACTCCAATAATCCCCTTGTAGGCGTGGTCAGTTTTCACTCATCCAAAGGTGACTTATTTAAAAATGTGTGTGGGTTCCCATGGGATTGTGATCCTTGGTCTTACCAGAACCAGAAACCTGTCAGGGGAATCATGTTCTTACCCCATTGGGCCAGCCCCTCCTGAGACCCTAAAGGGAAATGCAAGTTGAGAAAGGGCCCCCACTCATGAGAAGGTACTGGCCTCCAGGCTCAGGTCAAAGATCAATGTCATAAAGAACTAAATATTGCTCAAGGACATTGAACAGACCAAAACACCTGTCCTGGTCAGGGTCTCAGAAGGAAATGGTGATTCGTGTAGAGAGTGTAGATTGTCCAAACACTATGGCATTGACGTCAGAAGGCTTGGCGGGGGGGAGGGGGGGGCAGCGAAGATGTGGAACACCCCAGGTGTGCTGTGTAGGAATCTCTTCCCACCTTGTGGCAGGAGTACCAAGTGGGGGAGCTTGGTGGCATCTTTGCCCAGGGGAGGCACAGCCCTGGTAAGGGCAGCCTGGCAGCACTGTAGTCTTTCCTGGAGGCACATGGAACATGCCAAACCTGGCATCTGGGACATAAGTTGGGGGTAAATGCTCTGCCCCATCTCCACCCGTCTTCTGTTCTGCCCCTGGTGCGGTAGAGGGTCTCAGATCCACTCAGGAGGAGGACGGGGGGTGGGGGGCTGTGTGATGCAATAATACTCACCTAGGGGCGTGGACTTAGATCCCCAGTCTTGATAAAGCCATTGGGCCTGAGAGAGACACTGATCTAAAGGAGCCACATGTGCATCCTGGTCCAGAACTGGGGATGGGAGAGGTTCTCGCAGGCTGGGGTGCTCTGCACGGGCATCATGCAGGACGTGGAGCTGGATGACAAACCTGGGGGCAAAGAGACCCTTCTCATGTCTTCATTTCAGGCTTTATGTTCCTGGTTCTCTCTAGTCACCTAACTGGGATGGAGCTTCCCTTTCTTCACAGAACTCCTCTTCCAGGACATTCCTTATTGACCACCAGTGTTCTAGGATCACAACCTGAAAATCTGGCAGCATTCTGGGGAGCCCCACACCCAAGTGGCCATAGAAAGCTGTTCTTCATCTCCTAACCACTCAGCCATTCTTCACCCTTAGTTCCTCAAGGATAGGAAGGTTTTCTCACCGATCTTTTGGCCTCTGTTCCCTCTCAACGTGGTGGTTTACTAGGAGAAGCTGAACAAGGTCACAGAAGTAAGATATGCTTGCTTTTCACATGGCTTTGTTCTGGTCAAGGATTAGGACAGACTCCCTGTTACACACATAGACCTGTTCTGAATTCTAGCAGGTGCCCCAAGCCCCCTGTAATCCATCCTCTCTGCTGCCTCTTCAGAGCTTCAGAGTGATGGGCAGTTTTCTCAACGCTCTGGAGACTCCCAGGCCTGCTGTATGCTGATAGTTCAACTCCAGCGCTCAGGACTCACCCTGCCTGAGGTGGAATCCAAGCTGACCATCGTGCTGGCTGCATGATGTGAGTTACTGAACCTTTGCTAGGCTGAAACCATCATCTGCCAAAGGGGGATGATGAGGACCCTCATCATAGGGCTGCTATAGGGGTTAATGGTGTGATATTGGGGGCACACTGGCCACATGCAGTGTATTGTAGGTATGTGAATAGACAGCAGGTCTGCCTGTTCACAAACACCCTTGAGGTTGACTTCTCTATAAATTCCTCCCTGTTGCTTGAGTCCATGTCCACTGCTCCTGCCTCAGTAGGTCTCTCAAGCTGAAGCTCTTCCAACAGGCCCCCTGGTTCTCTAGAAGGCTTCCCTGGGCTTCATGAAGGCAGACGTTTTGGCTTCTAAGTTTGTGTCCCCAGTGGTTGGGGAAGGACCTGGCAATTGTAAGTCCTAACAAATGATGCTTTGAACGGACATGAGTCGTGTTTAATCTAGCATTTGAGGGTTTTTCAATGTGGAAGTGTCCTGGGCTCTTTCAGCATCTTGGAGCTCCAGAGATGAGCAGGCCCTTGACCAGATTCCCTGACTTCTTGGATAAACCTGACTTTCTCCAAGTCACAAAGGTGGTGGAATGATGAAGGGCACAGGCAGTCTAATATTATGAATAAGACAGCTTGGAGGACTTGCTGAAATTGGAATCTGATTTCAGACCGGCCTGGTTGCAGGTGGGAAACCCGCTGGTTTGCTGGGGACCCTGACTGAGCAAGTGACTTGACCTCCAAGCTTCCCTATTCTTCATTATAAAGGGAGATAACAGTACCTGCTCCAGGTGCCTGACTTGGTGTCTAGATCCAATAATCAAAGTGATTAACACCCTGCTTGGCAAAGGGAAGGTGCTCAGTGAGCATGAACTTCCTCGGGCAGGATGAAGAGTTGCTTTGGGAAGGGAAGGGGAATTTGGAATGAGGACGTGCATGGAAAACCCAAGTCTGGAGATCAGAAGAGCAGTTTGGGCTCCAATCTTGTGGGTGGGTCCCCCCTAATGACCTGCCTCAGGATCTCGTTGGGCCGTCCTACAAAATCCTGTGCTTTTGGGACCCCTACCTGGTACTTCCCTGAAGGGAGACCCTCTTGAGGTTGGCGCAGGAGCTGGCCAACGTGATGAGCCCCCCTGGCCATGTTGGTGGATAGTGTAACTTAGGAGCTCTTGCTAGAAACATCAGACAACACCAGCCCATAGAGACGGAGGAAGATGTCCCTAGGAATGCTTTGGGGACCAAGCTACATGCTCCCAGGTCTCAGAAGAATGAATAGAAACAAGGAGCCTGGCTGACAGAATGGGCCAAACTCCAGGTGCTGAAGCTGAAATCCGAATCCCAAGGATCTGGGGGAGGAATGGATGCTTCCCGTTACCCCGGGTGGTTGGGTTTCCTCACTTGCCATCGATGGCACCTGCGCAGGGAGTCGTTTCCGGCACCTCTCTCTGAATTCACAGCACCCTCTCACTTAGAGCTGCTCACTTTGACTTGCAGAATATCCTCCTTCCTAAAGCTGCGCTTCCCGTGTGTGTGAGGAGCATCAGTCCACTTTGTCGAGGTGTCTGTTCTTGACCCCTTAGGACTATGGACTTTGACAACATGTATTTGAGAGTTGGCTGGTTTGCTGAGTTACCATGATTTTAAACCTTAGTGCTGCCTCTTGCCTTTCTAGCTGCCAAGGTGAAAGTTACTGGGGGCAACTCCTGGGGCTCTGAGCCAAAGTGTGAACGTGACAGTGAGATTGATACTTACAGGATATGTGACATAAAGGGAACCTTTCCTGAAGAAAGCAGTGCTTTGTACTCAATGAAATTTGTGTGTAAGTTTAACGGGGTCATGGTCGAATATAACATTTGAACAATGACTTCCTGATCATCTGAGAAATAGGTAAATGGTTTTCCAGTGTTTAATCTATATTGTACATGTCATAAATTTTGGTAAAAAGTCATTTCTTTCCATTTTTAAAGCTTGTGCTTCTAGTCCATGCTGTCAGGACAGGGTTCCTATTTGGGAGGGAGGTGACCTTTGTGTTTCTCCCTCAAGTGGTAGGGCCAATGTCCCAAGCTTGGGAATCCCCAGCCTCAAAAGTCACCAAAAGGTGACGTGTAGTTAACATGTCGCTGTGACGTGGCATTTTGATATATTGAGACTTTTCTCTAGTACTTGCCCTCACCATTGCTCCCGCCATGGTCCTTTTTTATTTTTTAGATAAATACTTTTATATCAACCTCTTACGTTCCAGTTAACATATGGTGTAATGTTAGTTTCAGGTGTACCGTATATGGATTCAACACTTCTGTACATCACCCAGTGCTCGTCATGACAAGTGGACACCTGTATCCCTATTGCCTGCCCTCCCCATCTCTCCTCCCCACTGGTGACCATCACTTCTGTATAAATAGTGTTTCTTGGTTTGCCCCTTGGTTTTTTTTTTCCTTTGCTCATTTGTTTTGTTTAATTCCACATGAATGAAATCCTTGGTATTTCTTTCTCTAACTGATTTTATTTGGCATTATTCTAACTCCATCCATGTCATTGCAAATGGCAGGATTTCATTCCTTTTTATAGCTGAGTGATACTCTATTGTGTTCCATAGATACACCACATCTTGTTTGTCCATTCGTCTATCGATGGACACTTGGGCTGCTTTCGTAATTGGGCTCTCCTCTGCTGCTGTAAACATAAGGGTGCATGTATCTCTGTAATCAGTATTTTCATACTCTTGCAGTAAACACCCAGTAGTGCTGTTCTTGGACCATAGGGTAGTTCTGTTTTTAACTGAGGAACCTCCATACTGTTTTCCAGAGCGGCTGCACCAGTTTGCATTCCCACCAGCAGTGCAAGAGGGGTCCCCTTTCTCCACATCCTCTCCAATGCCTGTCACTTCTTCTGCTTTTGATTTTTAGCCTTTCTGACAGTTATAAAGTTGTATCTCATTGTGGTTTTGTTTTCATTTCCCTGATGATGAGTGGTGTTGAGAATCTTTTCATGGGTCTGTTGGCCATCTGTAAGGAATTAGAAAAGTTGTCTATTCATGTATTCCTGCTATTGGATTATTTTTTCAATGTTTTGTAAGTTCTATCCATGGGTAGTCTTTATTAGGTCTTCTGCAAATACTTTCTATAACTTAGGTTACCTTTTAATTTTGTTGTTTCCTCTGCTGTGCAGAAGCTTTTATTTGGATGTAGTCCTAAGTTTATTTGTGATCTTGTCTCCTGATGTCAGGAGAACTATCTAGTTAGCAGTTGCTATGGCCAAAGTAGAAAAGGGTGCAGACCTGTGTTCTAGGATTTTGGTGGTTTCCTGTCTCACATTTAGGTCTTTAATCCATCTGGGTGTGTGTGATGCCCAGATTTTTAATATCGTCCCCCAAAACCAGAAACCGCCAGGGAGACTGAGTCATGCATACAAAAGCAAAGGGCTTTATTACGGGCTTAGGCTGGCTGGGCCTAAGCTCAGGCTCACAGACTTTACCGGGGCAGTGGATCCATGCTGAGAGCCCCGAACAAAGGCAGGGTAGGGCCTTTATGGCCTTGGGAAGGGGGAGTTACAGGAAATTGTGACACAGGTACAGGGGTCCAATCATTATTATACAATATTATTGACAGCAGGTTTAACCATTCACATTGCCTAGAGTATTCGTTACTTTTGGTAGGACCCAATCACTATCGCCTACCCATATTGGCAGTAACTTTAACCAAACATTGTTACTTTTGGTGGGAGCCAATCACAACATTTAGAGTATTGACCAATTACAGAGTGGGCCCAGGACCCTGACGTAGGGCATGACTGTGACTAGCCTCCTAGGCCTGCCCTTAGAAATGTTAAAGGTGTCAGCTGGCCTTTCCTGATTGGCTGTTACAAGGGTGGTCCTTCCTGCCTTGGGCAATGTGTGCCCTTCTACTGTCTAATGATTCTGAGAAACTGACACTTTAGGCCTCCAAGGTCAGAGGGGAAACCTGAAGCCTGTTCATGGAGTCAGTTTGATTCAGACCTGCGTCCTTACGTGTGTGTGTGTGTGTGTGTGTGTGTGTGTGTGTGTGTGTAATAACAGTGGTCTGGTTTCATTCTTTTGCATATTGTCCAGTTTTCCCAGCACCATTTATTTGTTAAAGAGACTTTCTTTTTCCCATTGGATGTTCTTTCATCCTTGGTTGAAGGTTAATGGACTATACAGTTGTGGGTTTCTTTCTGCATTTCCTATTCTGTTATACTGATCTATGTGTCTATTTCTGTGCTGGTACCATATTGTTTTGATTACTGCAGCTCACAGTAATGTAACTGGAAGTGCAAAATTGTGATGCCTCCAGACTTTTTTCTTTTTCAGGATTGCTTTGGCTGTAAAGGGTCCTTTGTGGTTCCATACAAATTCTAGGATTGTTCTAGCTCTGTGAGAAAATGCTGTTGTTATTTTGAGAGAAACTACATTAAGTCTGTAGATTGCTTTGGGGAGTATGGACATTTTAATGATATTTTCCCAATCTAGGAGTATGGAATGTCTTTCTACTTCTTTGTGTCCTCTTCAATTTCTTTCATCAGTGTTGTATACTTTTCAGAGTACTGGGAATTCAACCTCTTTGGTTGAGTTTATCTCTAGATATTTTTCTGTTTGGGGAGCAGTTTTAAATGGGATTGATTCCTTAATTTCTCTTTCAACTGCTTTAGTTTTGGTTTCTAGAAATACAAGTTTTCTGTACATTGTTTTGTACCCTCTGACTTTACAAAATTGGTCAGTTCTGGCAGCCTTTTGGTGGAGCGCTTAGAGTTTTCTATGTTGAGTATCATGTCTGCAAATATTGCAAGTTTCATTTCTTCCTTGCTGTCTCGAATGATGTCTATCGTTGTGTTGCCTGATTGCTGTGGCTAGGACTTCCACCCCTACATCGAATAAAAGTGGTGAGAGTGGACCTCCTTCTTGTGCTCCTGAATGCAAAGGAAAAGGTCCGTTTTCCCCATTTAAGATATAAGTTATGGGTTTTTCATAGAAGGCCTTTATTATGTTGAGGTATGTTCCCTATGAACCTACTTTGTTCAAGGTTTTATCATGAATGGATGTCGTACTTTGTTAAATGCTTTTTTTCTGCATCCACTGAAATGATCGTGATTTTTCTTTTCCTTTCTCTTATTGATATGATCTATCCTGATTTTTTTGCAAATATCCAATCACCCATGCATCCTGGGAATATGCCCCACTTGATCACACTGAATGCTTTTTTTTTTTTTAATGTATTATTGAATTCAGTTTGCTCGAATTTTTGTATTTTGTTCATCAGGGATTTTGGCCTGTATCTCTTGTTATTAGTGGTGTCTTTATGTGGTTTTGGTATATGGGTAATGTGGCTCATAAAATGAATTTGGAAGTTTTTCTTCCTTTTTTTTTTTTTTTTTGGAAAAGTTTGAGAAGAATATTTACTCTTTAATATTTGATCAAATTTCTCTGAAGCTATCTGGTCCTGGACTTTTGTGTGGGAGGGTTTTTTTTGTTTTGTTTTGTTTTTCTGTTTTGTTTTTGTTTTTTGCTAGTTCAATTTCCTTGCTGGTACATGTACTGTTCAAATTTTCTATTTCTTCCCAATTTGGGTAGGTTATATGTTTCAAGGAATTTATCCATTTCTTCTAGGCTGTCCAATTTGTTGGCATATAATTTATCATTCTATTATCCTTTCTGTGGTGTTGGTTCTCTATCATTCCTCATTTTAGTCCTTTTTAAAAAAAAATCTTTGAGTCTAGCTAGGTGTTTATCACTTTTTTTTGTTTGTTTGTGATCTTTTCAGATATTTTTCTGGTAGTTGACTTCTGGTTTCATAGCCTTCTGGTCAGAAAAGGTGCCTGGTAGGACTTCAGTCTTCTGTATTTGTTGGGGCCTGTTTTGTGGTCTAACGTGTGACCTATTCTGGACACTGTCCCATGTATACTTGAAAAGAATGTGTATGTTTCTGCTTTAGGTTGAGATGTTCTGAATATATGTCACAAGACACCAGTGTTTTTCTGTTTAGATGATCTGTCCATTGATGTAAGTTGAGTGTTAAAGTCCTTTAATATTATTGTATTATCAATTGTTTCCTTTATGTTATGAATTGTTTAATGTATTTGCATGCTCATGTTGAGTGCATGGGCATTTATCATTGTCTATCTTCTTGTTGGATTGTCCCCTTCAATATGTGCCCTCCTTTTTGTTATGGGCTTTGTTTTAAAGTCTATTTTCTGATATAAGTATTGCTATGCTGGCTTTCTTTTGACATCCATTTGCATAATAAATATTTCTCCATCCCTCACTCTAAGGGTACAGGTGGCTTTAGGTCTATGAGTCATTTGTGGGCAGCGTATAGATGAGTCTTGCTTTTTGTAACCCCATCCTGACATCCTATGTCTTTTGATTGAAGTGTTTAGTCCATTTACATTCAAAGTAGTTACTGCTATGTGTATTGCCATTTTGTTTTGTGATTGTTTCAGTAGATTTTCTCTTTCATGACTTGCTGATATTCTTTAATAGTTTAATATTTAGACTTTTTATTCTTTGCATGTTAGTAGTTTTTGATCTATGGTTGCCATTAGGTTTGTATCCTGCCTCTTCTATAAATAGCAGTCTATATTAAGTTAATAGTCATTCAAGTTTGAACCCATTCTTTTCTCCACATGTTTTAGATGCATCTTATATTTGATATCCTGTTTTGTGAGTTATTTTTACAGCAATACTTATTTTTACTGTTATTGTGTCTCTTCCCTTTATACTGTGACTTCTGCTATGTTCATTCTCCTCAAAAAGTCCCCTTTAATATTTCTTGCAGGGTTGCCTTAGTGGTTATAAACTCTTCTAGTTTTTGTTTGAGAAACTTTATCACCTTCTCTTCTCAATGACTCGAAATCCAGCCTTACTGGACAGAGCATTCTTGGTGCAGATTTGCTCCACTCAGCACACTGAACATATTATTCCATTCCCTTCTGGTATCCAAGTTTCTGTTGAGAAATCTTCAGGTAGTCTTGTCAGTTTTTCTTTATAATAAAATGACGACTTCTGTCTTGCTGGTTTTAGGTTTGTTTTATCACTATATGTTGCAAATTTAATTAGATGTCTTGGTGTTTGGCCTGTTTTTTTTTTTTTATTTTGATGGCAGTTCTCTGCCTCCTGGATCTGGGTGTGTGTTTCCTTCCCCAGATTAGGGAAGTTCCAGCTATTGTGTCCTTAGATGAACCTTCTGCCCCCATTTCTCTCTCTCCTCCTTCTGGGGCTCCTGTAATATGACTGTTATTATGTTTGATGGAGTCCCTGAGTTCACGAAGTCTATTCTTGTGTTGATCAATTCTTCTTTCTCTGTTTGCTTCATTGTTTTCCAGTACCTTGCCTTCTAGCTCAGTAACTCATTCCTCTGTTACTTCCTGCCTCGTGCTCATTGATCAAGCATTTTTCCAATCTCAT
>PISW01017414.1:0-10456 GCA_004023785.1 Mungos mungo
AAAGTGGGGTTCCGCCAGGTCTCTCAGACCCCTTGCTATAGCCCCAGGTTAGTTTGTGACCTAACATGCAGAGGAGGAGGGACAGGGAAATGCAGGGTGGAGTAGGAGGTGCTGGCTTGTCAAAACTCAATAAGCCCCACTTGCTTTTGTTTTGAAATTTTTCTTTTTTGTTTGTTTATTTTTGAGGGGGTAGGGGTGAGCGGGGAAGGGGCAGAGAGGGAGGGAGACACCATCAGAAGCAGGCTTCAGGCTCCATCTGAGCTGTCAGCACAAAGCCCAGCGCGGGGCTTAAACCATGAGCTGTGAAATCATGACCTGAGCTGAAGTCAGACGCTTATCTGACTAAGGTACCCAGGCTCCCTTGTTATGAAATTTCTCTAATGGCTGTGAATCCAGAGGGTCAGAGAACTTGGGAGGAGAGACAGGGAGAGGAAGTGCTTGTTATTTGTATGTCATTTCCTTGGTACTCAGAGTCTGATCAACTTGCACTTCCCCTTCTTACATTCATACAGCCGCGTGCAGGGACTTTAGGACGTCTCTGATTTCCGTCTGATGACTGGAGAGGCAGAAAGACCTCTTGTATTTAGTTACCTTAGAGGTCTCAAAAGTCTTCTGATATTTCTCACAGCTCAGAGCTGGGGGATTTTTGTCCCTGAGAAACAGACCTAGTGCTGAGGAAGTTTTATGTTGTTGTTGATAGGCTGGTGATGTGTGTAACACAGAAAACATCAATAGCCCCAGACAGGTTAATCTAATTCCATTTAGAATAATGCAGTTACCCTGTAGACTATAGTCAGTTCTTTAGACCTTGGACTCTACACTTTAATGCTCTTTAAAAAAAACACTCAAGTCACAATTAAAATTGCTGCAGTTTCTTTAAGCATCTATTTCACATATGATAATGCATTAACAGGTTTGGGCCACATTACAAAAAGAAATTTTAACTTCTGTAACATGCTAATAGACATTTAAATTTTCTTCTTGGATGATTTCCATGGTGAGCAAGTGTGGCTGTTTTAGTTGATTCCTGATGAGTTTTATAACCGTGAAGATCCCCAGATCATTGGATCCCGTGTTATCCGTTAACCATAACTACCATGCTCTTTAAAAGTTTTTTTAGTGTTTTAACCATGGGGAAGGGATGTCTGTAAATCAGATTAGCCTATTTTTGTAGAGGGGAAAATAAAAGTTCGGAAGAGCCTGGGAGTCGTGGGGATCCACGGATAGACGCCCGGAGTGCCAGCTTCTCTGGCTTGTGCACACACCTCAGTCTTTGCACCTAAAAGTCGGAAGGAAGAAAGTTCTGGGAACTCAAGTGGCATGGCATCCCTTCGACATCAGAAAGGTTTTTTTCCTTTTGCCTTCAATGCCCCAGCTGGCGGCATTGATCCAAAAAAATTTTGTTTAAATAAGTAACTCCTGATGTTGCTTAAGATTAAGTAGCATATTTCCCTTCCAACTGTAACTAATGAGGTGCCGGAGACCCTAGGAGGCACCAGAGAGCACCTCAGGAGCACTTCCGTCGGCAAGCAGCTGCCGCGGGGTCTCTGCCGAGATAACTCTCCTTCCTCCAAGCCCAGAAGCCCTGATCTCAGTAGACTGAGGCCTTCCCACCCATGCTGCGTGGTTTTGTTCGTGTTCTTGTGTTTTTCTTTTTAGTAAACTTACTTTGGAATAATTTTATGTTTACAGAAAAGTTACAAAGCCAGTTCAGAATTTCAGAACACCCAGCACTCAGTCTCCCCCACCGTTAACATACTACTATAGGACCTTTGTCACAGTTGAGAAACTGCCATTAGTAGAGTAGTGGTAACCAAACCCCAGGCTTTATCTGGATGTCACCAGGGTCTCCATTAATAACTTCCTGTTCCCAGATCCCAGCCAGGGTCGCACTTCCTCGTCACGTGTCCCCAGCCTCCTCTGGTCCGGGCCTCCTTTCCCTTGACAGTCTTGAGGAGCACGGGACGCCCAACCAATGGGTTAGGTCTCCTTTTCGTTTTCGAGTTCCTGAGTAGAGAGAATTGCTTCCCGAGGATCTGCTGGGCGGGGGGAGCAGGAGGGGCCTCCAAGGAGGCGCTGACTTCTGCTCACAGACACACAGGGAGCTCCTGAAGCTGGGGCATTTCCGTGTTGTCACCCTCCCTGTGAAAGGCCAGGTCCACACCCGGCTGCAGCAGACTCCTTCAGCGTGTTAATGCGGCATCGGAGCGCTAGGGGACTCCGCTCAGAACGAGCCTCAGAGGTGCCGCCCCGTAACTTGGTCCGGCACATCACTCCGAGGCAGAACACTGTCTGTCTGGCTCAGCCCCAAAGACCTTTGACTGTTAACCAGAACATACACATACACATATGTGCGTACACACATGTATGCACTTCCGTGTTTATTTCTATTTCCAAAGATGCACGCACCCTTAGGGGCCGCATCAGAAGGAGCAGCTACGGCCACCATACTTCCCACCCGCGAAGTTAGGGAGCATGTGAATATGTGCTTCTCCCGGTCTCGGAACAGTCGGTGAGGCGGACGGATCAGACTCTACACAGAAAAGAACTGCTTGTTTTAATACGGCCTGAACCTGATTAGTGCCTCTGTCACCCAGAATGTCATTTGGGTGTTTTTTTACACATTTAAAAATGTTTATTTATTTATTTTGAGAGAGAGACAGAGCATGAGAGTGTGAGCAGAGGAGGGTCAGAGAGAGAGAGAGAGAGAGAGAGAGAGAGAGAGAGAGAGAGAGAGAGAGTCCCAAGCAGGCTCCATGCTCTCAGCACAGAGCCCAACATGGAGCTCGATCCCATGAACCGTGAGATCATGACCTGAGCCTAAATCAAGAGTCAGACTCCTAACCGACTGAGCCACCCAGGCGTCCCTGTCATTAAGTTTGGTACTCGGGCCAAGTGGAGTGAGTCTACACTGATTGCTTATTGGTGTGTACCCTGCCTCACTCACAAAAAGGCTTTGCAGTGGAAAGGTACGCTCGCGCTGTGCCTTGGCTCCCCTCGGGCCGCGTGGGGAAGTTTGAACTGCAAAGTTAGTGTTTCTGTGAATGCGCTTTCTATCCTGAGAGCCAGACCCTATCCTCTGGCCTAAAGGAAAAAATAAATAAATTGCCCCTTTTCATGATGCCTGAATTCGGGAAGGCCCAGAGACTGCCTGTCCAGGGTCTTGCCGACAGGCCACGGGTCCTCTTTCTCTGCAGAGCTGGAGAAGGAGCTCTCCCGGAGGCCCAAGAAGGTCTGCATCGTGAAAGTGGTGGGAACCCGGAACCTGTGGAAGAACATCGTGGTCCTGTGTGTGAACTCGTGAGTCACAAGAGGGACACGAACAGGGTAGAGGTCAGGGAGAGGCTGGGGAAGGGAGTGTCTGGAGGAGAGGCTGGCAGGGTCCCCCTCCTCCTCCCACAGCTGCATCTTGGATTACAGCGACGGCATGGGGGCCTCTGGTCGGCCCAGGGCTTCGCGCTCGGCCGCGGGGCCCGGGTGAGGCTGACAAGCCCCAGGATCCTTGCGTAGACCCGGGTCTTTCCCATCTTGACTCACAGCTCAACGACCTGCCCTTCCCTGAACACAGTGGCCCTCTCTCAGGGTCAGAGGTCGCCAGGGGCAAGTGAGGATGTTAACTTCCATATGATGTTAGAGACTACTGGGGGGCAGCAGGTGGGGTTTGCAGTCATTTGTGGACGGCCTCTCAATCCTATCTGGGAAAGAGAGAGGCCCGGAGTCAGTCTGTTCCTCCCATTCCCCACAGCTGTTTCTGTCAAAGCCACCCCACTTCATCCATCCTCGATATTGGGGTTCCTTCTGACACCCTTGTCCCACAGACGAGGAGATGGAGGCCCTAGCCCCTCGGCTGGCCAGGGCCCGAGCCTTCAGGCCTCAGCCTCCCCGCTCCAGACACGGCCACCGCGCCCCTGTCCAGTCCCAGACAGATGCCTGCTAGGCTAATGGGACCATTAAAAATGGAATGACTTTTCCAACTTTCATTTTGGGGGAAAAAAATAAACAAACACAAATTGCGACACAGAGGAGATGCCAAGTTTCTATTTTAATGCTTCTTGTTTGGGCAAAGGGGGGTCAATCTCTCTGACTTTGTTTTCTTAAAATCACCTGTTGTGGTCAGAAGCCTTCCTTCTTATCAGAACAAAAAGGTAGGAGATTTCTCTGAGACCTCCGTAGGCCGAGCAACAGAGAACGTCATCTGGGATCCCCAGAGATAACCGAGTCTCCTCGGTTGCTAGATTATAAAGCAGCTGCCCCAGCAGGTCCGTGGCTGGGTGTGTCCCAAGAGGAAATGAGTTCGTTTGGCCAACAGCGGCTCCTCCTGTGGGGGCAGGGGTCTGCTGCAGGTGACCTTGATGCCTCCTCACAGTTGGATAAAGCACTTTGATTTCCCCACAGCACGGAAGCTGGGGTTGGGAGGGAAGGACATTTGCCCCTCTGGGTGCCGAGTGCTGACGTAACGGGTGTGCTCCCACAGCTCTGCCCACACGGGACCCTGCACCTGCAGCCTCCCGGGTGCAGGGGCGCACTCGATCCCCGTCTCCCCAAGCGGACATCTGTTTCCAGCGGGGGGTGGGGAACCAACATTTCCCAGCAGGTTTATACGAACCTCTAGGGGCAATAAACAGGCTTGACCCAGGGCAAAGGAAGGAAACGGTGATAAATTATGAATTGACACAAAGTCTCCAAGACCAGGTGTCTTCATTTGACCTGACTTCCTACTGGCTTCCCCAGGGTGTGTTGGTCAGTAGCAGCAGGGACTTCTCTGGGTGGATCCCCAAGTTTCCAGAACCCTGAGCACAGAAGGAAGAGGCAGAGCCCCTCATAGACAATATATCTTAGTAACCTTGTGCAGGCTGCTTACGCTCTTGAAGCCTTTTTGCCCGTCTATAAAATGGGTCTGACCGTAGCTTTTATGGTGCCAACCTGGCATTAAGTGATGAATGGGGAGCGCTTTGTCTACATGTTGGATTTGTTCCGTGGTGTTTGAACAGAACGCCTCACTGCTTTTACGCTCACACGCTCCTGCTCAGTGATGGCCGAGGAGAGTGAGCCGGCGCCCCCATGACAGGGCGTGCTGCCGCCATTCCCCTGAAGCCTCTGCATTGCACCCCATCAGACGTTTGCTCATGGTCACAGCAGGTTCTCTGTGATGTGTCGAGCTGCCTCTGTGTTTCCTGGTCTCTGAGCCCGCCTGTCCTTGTGCGCCTGCACACTGCCCCTCGGCGTGTGTGTCTCCCACAGGCTGACGGGGTACGGGATCCACCACTGCTTCGCCAGGAGCATGATGGGCCACGAGGTGAAGGTGCCACTCCTCGAGAACTTCTACGCCGACTACTACACCGTGGCCAGCATCGCCCTGGCGTCCTGCCTGGCCATGTGCGTGGTCGTCAGGTTCCTGGGGCGCAGGGGAGGGCTGCTGCTCTTCATGATCCTCACCGCCCTGGCCTCGCTCCTGCAGCTCGGGCTCCTCAACTGTGAGTGGGGGTTGGGGGCATGGATGGGCCACGGGGGCAGGGCCTGGGAGAGGGGGAGCTGGCCTGTGACCAAAGAGTGTTGAGGGGGGCTGGGTGAGACTTTAGGGAAGTTTTCTGTGACCCGAGCTATTATTCCAAAGCCAACAGCTTGAGGGAAATGCTTTGGGAAGGACAGGTTTTAACTGGAATGTCCATGGTGACTGCCCGAGTGCACTGTGCCCTTAACCCCCCCCCCCCGCCCTGGCCCCACCCAGTCCCCAGGGCTGCCACTTGGAGCCTGCCTTCCTGGCTTCACCACCATCCACTGCACGTGAGGCCTTCCCAGTCCGGGTGGACATGACTTCGCCGACGGCCGGACTGTGGCTCTGTGAACATCACATGACCAGAGGAACAAAGCACTCTTTCATGGGAACCAAGGGGCACATTTGGACACCCCTGCATCGGGACACTGCTTGTCGGCAGATGTTCCCAAGTTTACCAGCTTGTCCCGGGGCCAAAGAATTCCTCAGCAAATGGTAAAAATAATTTAAACGAAAACTAGGGACTCCATGTAGCACCTGCAGCTGTGGGAGCTTACCTAGTACAGCCCCTCGTGCGTGGGAGGGGCACCAGGCTTCTCTCTCTGACGCACCCAGAGGGAGACCCGAAAGCGCGGGCAGCACTGGTCCTCCTGGGCCAGGCTGGGACACTGCAAGAAACAGATGCCACCGCTCATGCCCCAGCTTCACAAGGAAAGCCGACCGAAGCCGGGAATCAGACTCGGGATTGTCCAGCCGCAGCGCGGAGCGGAGCTGTGGGGAAAACAGCTCGTGCCATCCCCGGTGTGGGAGTCCGCATCCAGAACAGAAGAAAAAACTCTGAACTTTCCCACCCTCATTGTGTGAAAACCAGATTAAAGAGCAGCTCCCTGCAAACCCAGGAGCACTTTTTCTAATTTGCTCACATCCTCATACACTCCGTATCTGGCTGGGAGACTGGTCTTATTTTCAGCTGTGACCAATAAGGAAACGGAGAAGTGGCATCTGGCTCCTGACCATCGGGTCCCCTTGTGCAAGCACATGAGCTTTGGGTGACAGCAGCAGCCTCTAGGCGTGTCACAGATGCCCCCTTTCTCCCTGAGCAGGAATGTCCCGGGTCCTCCCAGCACACAAGTAACTGCGCATCAGGGCTCAGAGCTCACAGAAATGCCGCCTGACGGGTCTGCCCCCGCAGGACTTGCCGCTCCTTTGAGCACAGACCAGCAGTGACTCTGGAATAATTTTCTTCACAATGAAATTAACCCTTTGGCTTGAGGTCTACAAGGTGTGCTAGAGTTTCTGTTCTGAAGAGTTCCGTTTTCTCCCCACATTTGGAGGCCAGAGCGGTTTTAGCCCTCTCCCCTCCAAACAAAACGAGCTTTGTTTAGTCAGGAGCTAATCCCGGTGTCCAGGGACTCTGTCACCCCCAGGCCACGTCCCTCTAGCACTTGGCCCCCAGCGGGTATTGGTCCTGCTCCCCAAGTGGGCGTGGTGGGCTGGCAGTGGGCCAACCCAGATGTGGGGGGGGAGTTCGCTTAGAAACCGGTCCCATGGAAAAGCACAGGGACAGCTTCTTATCTAATGTGCTTTCTCTCTTCCCTCTTCACCCACCTTCATCGCATCTGCATGGGCCCAGTGATTGGGAAATACAGCCAGCATCCAGACTCAGGTGAGCCCCAAATGCCCGTGCTGTGTGCCTCACCACCTTTTTATTGTTCCCAACTGGGTGTTTTCATAAAGACTCACAGACCTATGGTTTCCCTTCCCTCTTCTTTCTCCTCCTCTCTTCCTACCCTTCAAGAGTTGCAGCTGAAGTTGGCCGTAGGTTGGACACTATAAGCATACATTTGTATTCTCTACTCCCTCTTTCCTCTAGAAAGAGCACCTTGTTTCCCCATTTGCGCCCGGCTTGCACGCATGGCCTCATGTCTTCCGCTGGCATGGGCGGTCAGCACAGGGCCCTTCCGGTGCCGACACACTGCTGCGGTCTTTCAGACAGTGCCTGGGTGACATCAGAGAACCCCAGGGAGCGTTGGAGGCCTGGCTGACTGTGCTGCCCAGGGAAGCTGCTGCCACCCTTTGTGAATCATGAAAGCTCGCTGCTCTTGGCCTTGGGGATGGCAGAGCTGGTGCCCCGCATCTTGCTGGTCACACACGCCTGGCCCACCCCGAGCCTGTGCTGCCAGGGCTCTCTGCAGCGGGCTCCTGAGTTCATGATGCAGCCGTGCAGGGAGCTGAGCTGTGCCCCATATGTATGACCCCAAGAGCATGCCAGTGCCCTATGCTAGATGCTGCCTGGGTGTGTGGTCAGACTCTGGGGGCATTTGCAAGAAACCTGGACAGATTGAGCACTGGCCCTCCAGGTCATAAATTCTTCTCTTAGGGTTGAGTTTTTGTTCCCTTAAATCCAGCCTAGTAAACCCTGTCCTGTGTACTGGATGGGTCAGCCCTGAGGCCAGAATAGCAGAGACCTCCTTTCTCTGAAGGCTGGGATAGAAGGGGCGTTGCTAGAGCACCGGGAAGACCACCAGCCTCCTTCCTGCTGGGCCTGGCTTGTGGCCTGTGGAATTCCGGCAGAGTCCGTGTGAGCTCTGGCATTCAAGGCCCTCAGGGAATCGCGGGAACCCCAACAAAGTCCTCTGCCAAGAGGGTCTGACCTCTTACACCTGGACATGCTCCTCAGTCTCCAGAGGGAACTGAGTGCCCTAGTCTGCACCCCGAACTGGGGAAGGGGGAAGACCTTTCCTGTGGTCCAGGTCTTCCCCCCTCCCCTGTCCCACTGCTGCCTCTGCACCCCCACCTGCTGTGCCAGCCTCCTTTTCCCTTCCCTCCTGCCCCCCTCACCGTCTCCCTCTCATTCGCCTTCAGGTATGAGTGACAGTGTCAAGGACAAATTTTCCATCACGTTTTCCATCGTGGGCATGTTCGCCTCCCATGCGGTGGGGAGCCTCAGCGTGTTCTTCTGTGCCGAGATCACCCCCACAGTAATCAGGTACATACTGGGGGGCGCCCCCCGGGGCGTCTTCTTCCTAGGACTCAGGAGAGGGCAGATGTTGGGCAAGGCCGCTGGGGAATGAACCAGCATCAGCCTTGTCCCGCCCTGGCCTCCGGACGCGGGTGCAGCTTCGTGCTGGGCATGTCAGGGCTTCGGATGGGGAAATTTGCCCCGACTCTGAGGCAACCGAGAGTCAGCCGAGAACTCGACCCTGGGTCCATCCAGGCAAGGAGCTGGAAGAAAGGGAGCAGGGAACTTTTCAGGGTACAGGAAGCTCGGGCTTAACTACTTTTGTTTTAGTTCACAAGGTAAGGTATGATCCTTTCTCATGCTGTCCCCAGAGAGTGGCACATGGATCCTGCACACCATTTGATGCTATGAAGATCACAACATAATAAAAGGGTTTGTCTTCATTTAAAAGGGCATCACTTAACTAGAGTCGTGTTTTCCTGGTAATTACGGTCTGTGATTTATGGAAGAGCCCATCTTGATTTACAGCGCACTGACCTTTGCATGGGAATATCATTAGCATGTTTAACACACATGCTTTTTAAAAAATATGCATTGTGAATAAATTAGGCAATTATTCAGCTGTGAACTAAAATGCAGAAGTCAGCATGACGCCAGCCGTTCACCCTTACTTGCCCACATGAGCAAACAAGTGAAGCCCAGGCCTGTGCAAGGCGGGGGGACTCACAGACTAATTATTTTAGCCCCTCGGGGGCTGCAGAGGGCTCTGCGAGCAGACAGGTGGGTTCGTGGACTTCCTTCCTACATTTCCACTAGTCATGCTGACCAGAGAAATTCCACATGACCTCATTTTGCTTCATTCCCCTGGATTATTACAGGACATGCCAAAGAGTTGTATATTTAAGAAGAAAAAAGCAATTAAATGCCAAGTAATTCATCCTGTTCCAACCATCTGCTAAGCCAAAGTGAAGAGCCTGCAGCTTATTTCACGCCAGAGGTTGCAAAATGCCTCAGGCGGACAGCTTCTCCTCGGAGTCCTTTCTTTACCGACTTAAATTTCCTTCCTTTACAAAAGAACACGGCACAGAGGGCTCTTTCATTAGTGCCCAAGTCAAGGCTGGACCTCCTGGCTTCCCCGCTGGCCTCCCCGCAGATGTGTGTGATTATGTAGCGTTCTCTGGGGGCGGCAGTCACCCCTGAACTCTGGAGTCGGTAGACCTCATTAGTCACTGTTAGATTTTGCTTAACAAGCTAAACTGAAGGAAATACAGCATCCTTTTCCTCTTTGATGCAAACCTGGAAAGATTATATGGGAATGGAAATTCAACAAATATGTTCTTAGATTCCGCTTGCCAAGATGACACACTGGAAAAAGTATTTGACCTTTGGTGATGGCTTTGTACTTGGCGAGGATGAAAGGACATCAAGTCCGAAGGGGCCTCCGGCCAGGAGGGGAGGGTTTCTGGTGTCGCTCCCTTACCCTTCCCTTTGGCGTCTCTTTCTTGCAAATACACTCAGGAGTCCCTGGAACAGAAACTGACCTCCCTTCCCTCCCCCTATTTTACAAAGATAAATCCAGGATAAACCAGGATGAGCGGCTGGGGTGTGTGAGCCTCATTTTTTTTTTCTTTTTCTCATTGAGTGTAATTGACATCCAGTGTTCTATTAGCTTCAGTTTTCTTTCTATAAAACTAAACTTCTACAAGGCTGTTATTAAAAACACACCTTCTGAACCTGGACAGTAGCCAAGGTTAAGATGCCAGGATTAACTAACTAGAAACAAATAGGAGGATAAGAACTTTTTTTGAACCAAGGCTTATGGAAATCCATCGTCCAAGAGTGACAGAGACTCGGGGCACCTGGGGGCTCAGTCGCCAGCAGCTCTTGCTTTCGGCTCAGGCCATGTTCTCTGGGCCTCGGGATCAAGCCCCACCTTGGGCTCCACGCTGAGCACGGAGTCTGCTTAAGATTCTCTCTCCCTCTGCCCCCTCCCCCACTCT
>PISW01017415.1:0-10473 GCA_004023785.1 Mungos mungo
TGACACAGTCATTCCACTACTGGGTATCTACTGAAAGAAAACAAAAACACAAATTTGAAAAGATATATGCACTATTATGCATATTGCAGTGTTATTTATAATAGCCAACATAGGGACATAACCTAAGTGACCACTGAGAGAAAAAAGATAAAGAAGATGTGGTACACACACACACACACACACACACACACACACACACGTGCATGCACACACACGTTGGAAAATTACTCAGCCATAAAAAGGATGAGATTGAGTAATTTGTAATAACATAGATGGACCTAGAGGTTATTGCAGTAAGTGAAATAAATCAGAATGGGAAATGGAAATACCATATTATTTCATTCTTATGTGGAGGAAGGAAGGAAGGAAGGAAGGAAGGAAGGAAGGAAGGAAGGAAGGAAGGAAAAGGACGAACAGACAGACCATATCTGTAAGTACAGAAAACAATCTGAAGGTTGCCAGAGGGAAGAAAGTGGGAAGAATTGGCAAAATGGGTGAAGGGGAGTGGGAGATACAGGTTTCCAATATGGAATGAATAAGTCGTGGGAATAAAAGACACAGCATAATGAATACAGTCAATGGTATCCTAATAGTTTTCTGTGGTACAGATAGTAGCTATGTGTGCAGTGAGCCAAGCATAATGTAAAAACTTGTCAAACCACTATGTTGTTGTATACCTGAAACTAATGTAGTATGTTTGTCAACTACCCTCAAAAATTTTTAAATAAAAATTATATAAAATAAATAAACTGAGTCTTTTGGTAACAACACATTGATGAATCCTGGTTTTTAAAATCTATTCCATTAATCTATGTCTTTTGTTTACCCAGGGTAATCCATTTATATTGAAAGTAGTAACAGATAGTGAAGATACTGTTGACATTTTGTTGTGTTTTCTGTATGTGTTCTAGGTTTGTTCCTTCATATCTCCCTTATTGACTTCCTTTGTGTTTAACTAATTTCCCCCATAGTTTACCTTAGGGGTCATTCTTACTGTTGTACTTTCTCAGTGTCTGGACAAATGTAGAATAACACATACCCATCACTATCCTATCACACAGAGTGTTTTCACTGCCCTAAATATCCTCTGTGTTCTGCTAATTCTTCTTGTCCCAACTCCCCATCCCTGACAAATAGTCATATTTTTACCATCTCCGTAGGTTTGCCTTTTCCAGAGTGTCACTTGGAATGACACAGTATGTATGTAACCAGTTCAAATTGGCTGCCATCACTAGTAAAATGCATTTATGTGCATTTAAGAGTCGTCTGGAAGGATATCATGATTGCTTCCAAATTTTGGCAATTATGGATAGAACTAATAAAACATCCATGTGCAGGTTTTGTGTGAACATAAGATTTCAACAGTTTTGGGTAAATACCAAAAATCAAGATTGCTGGATTATATGATAACAGTATCTTTATAAGAAACTGCCAAACTGTCTTGAAAGGTGGCTATACCATTTTACATTCCACCAGAAATGAATAAGAGTTCCTGTTGCTCCATAACCTTGTCAGTATTAGATGTTGTCAGTGTTCTGGATTTGAGACATTCTAATAGGTATGTAGTGTTATCCCACTGCATTAGTTTGCATGTCTCTGATGACATACGATGTAAAACATATTTGCCATCTGTATATCTTCATTAGTGAGATATATATAAGGTCTTCAGCTAGTTAAAAAAATAATTTTTAATGTTTCTTATTTTTCAAGAGGGGAGGGGCAGAAAGAGAGAGTGAGAGGGAGATACAGAATCTGGAGCAGGCTCCAGATTAGAGCTGTGAGCATGGAGCCTGACATGGGGCTTGAACTCACAAACCATGAGATCATGACCTAAGCCAAAATTGGACACTTACCTGACTGAGTCACCCAAGCGCCCCTTCAGCTCATTTTTTAATGGAGTTGTTTGCTTTATCATCTTTGAGTTTTCATAATTCTTTGTATAGTTTAGATAACAGGACTTTATCAGATGTGCCTTTTGCAAACATTTTCTCCCAATTTACGCCTTGCTTTTTCATTCTCCTGACATTGTCTTTTACAGAGCAGTTTTTAGTTTTAGTGAAGTCAAGCTTCTCAATTTATTTCATGGATCATGCCCTTGGTATTGTAGCTAAAAAATCATCACCATACCCAAGGTCATCTAAGTTTTCTCTTAAATTATTTTCCAAGAGATGCATAGTTTTGAATTTTACAGTTAGGTCTGCGAACCATTTCGAGTTAATTTTTATGAAATGTGTAAGGTCTGAGTCTAGATTCATTTTGGGGGAGGAGATATGGATATCCAGTAGTTCTGGTACTATTTGTTGAAAAGAGTATCTTTCCCCCATTGGATTGCCTTGTTCATCTGCCAAAGATCAGTTGATCGTATTTATGTGGGTCTCTGTTCCATTCCTTTGATCTATTTCTATTCTTTGCCCACTACCATGCTGCCTTCATAGCTGCATCTTTATTAAACCTGCAATCAGTCAGATGGCATCAGCCCTCCAACTTTGTTCTCCCCATTAATGTTGTGTTGGCCATTCGGAGTCATTAGCTTCTCCATATAAACTTTAAAAACAGTTTGTGGATATCCACAAAGCATTTTTCTGGGATTTTGACGGGGATTGCATTGAATCTACAGATCAGGTTGGGAGGAACTGAGATTTTGACAATAGTGACTCTATCCGTGACCATGGAATGTCTCCATGTTTAAAAAAACTCTTCTTGGATTTCTTTCATCAGAGCTTGGTAGTCATCTTCTCATAGATCTTTTACGTGTTCTGGTAGATTTATACCTAAATATTTCATTCTTTTGCATTGGTAATGATTCCCTGTTTCTTTTTATACCTTGAGAGATTTTTGTTGAAAATCAGGCATCTAAAAGAAAGCCACCTCTCCTAGTCTTTGTAGGCTCCTTCTATGCCAGAGAAGTTCTTCACTGATTAGCTGAGCATGCTCTGAACATAGGGAATTGGTCTCAATGGAAGCTTAAGGTCTTTTCAGGTCTTCTGCATTGTGCTGCCAAAACAAGCACTTTTCAGCTCTTCTGAACATGAGTTCTGTCTGTGGCTTACTCACTTCCTCTATATAAAAGAGCTGTTTATGCATGCCTTCATTTCCCAATGAATCTCAACTCAGGTCCTCCTCTGGGCTTCACATGGTTCTTGCATGTCTCCAGCTGTAATCTTTTTTTCTAAATATCTGCAAATCTGTAATCTCCCTGAAGGCTTCATGAGCAGTGGCTACCACTTTTCCTCACCTGAGAACTGAATTGGGCACTACAGAGAGTACTCTCTCTGCACCCAGACAGATTAGGACAGGACAAAAACGGTCTATTCTGCCTCCTACAGTTCAAGGAAGGGAACGGAGCTGCTACCTCCTCCAGACCAAAACCCTGCCACACTGGGGAGTGACTGAATTAAAGGCAAGTAAAAAGGTCATAGATAATAATTTTTGTTAAATAATGATTAGCTCTTCTTTTAAAACCTTAACTGCTGCATAACCTCATATACAGTAATATACCATTATTTAACTATTCCCCTATAGCTGGGAATTGAAGTTGCCTTCAATTGTTCATTTTACCTATACTGGCATTATGGATCACTTACACTGAGGCTTGGATAGGCTAATTGCGTCTTCTAGTTGCAGTGAGTGTAAGAGTCCTCTGGCAAAGTACTTTGTGTACACATATGGTTCAAACAGATGTAAAGACCTTTGGGTTGGGGAATGGGGGCCTCACAAGCAGACAGAAAAAACCTTCACCTTGGCTTCTTTTTGGTAGGAATGGAGCTCTGTAGGGAAAAATCATACTGTGAAGTATGAGTCTGGTTCTGTGGAAAGAAAGGCTGAGGCTAAACATGAAGTTATACTTGGTCTTAGATACATATATAAGCATATAAAACATACATACACACACACACACACACACACACACACACACACACACGTTTCTAAACATTGGCGTACTGGACCAAGGGATGAAATATTTAAAGGTCTTGATACATATGGTCAAATGGCTCTGTATCTTTTGGGAGGAGGAGACTATGGTTCCACGTATATTAGTAGGCAGCACCATTTCTTCAGAGTTACCTGAAAGCTCAGAGCTGAGCCAACAGGAAGCTGCCTTCATAAGAAATCCTGGGACCTAGTCATTCATTCAAATAGGCCCCGTGGGCCTGTGTGCCTAGAAGTTAGCTTTTGAACATGACCCTGAGGGATCCTGCGAGGTCCACTCAAAAGAGAAACTATAAGAAGAAGACTCTAGTCCTGGTTGATGAACAATGAAGTCAGATAGGCACAGTCATTTAAATTTAAAATTTAATAATAGTCTTGGGCACTGGGGTGGCTCAGTTAGTTCAGCTTCTGACTACTGATTTTGGCTCAGGTCATGATCTCATGGTTCATGAGATCTAGCCCTGCACTGGGCTCTGTGCTGACAGCATGGAGCCTGCTTCGGATTTTCTCTCTCCCTCTATACCTCTCCCCCTGTCATGCTTGCTCTCCTACAATAAATAAAACAAAAAAATATATAAATCTTAATAATAGCCTTAATGTGACCTCATTATGCAAAAATGCAGATGTATATACCTGCTATGCTATGCTTTGTCCACACTATTATAGCACCATTAATGTCCTTTACATCCAATTTCTTTTGTATTCAGAAACATTTAATATTTTCAATGTATTTAGAATACTTTCATTAGAAATATAAGGCAAGGGGATTATCTATCAGGTTCTAAAGGTACCCATGAGTTAAATCACTCACATCCTCCTCTTAAAAAACAAAGCAAAACCTTGAATCGCATTGTTATTTCAGCTTTCTTACAATAAGGAATTAATGCCAAGCTATACCAAATTCTGAGCATGGAAATAATTTGTTACACATATGGTTTATTCAAACATTAGGCCTACTGAATACAGCATTAACAGAGCTCATAGAGGAGGGGTGAAAAAGAAAAAACAAAACAACCCATCAAGCACCTGCTTCGCTGCAAATTTCCAGGGGACAAAATGTCTGCGTTCTGTGCTACAGTCTCACCCTACAGCCTCCATATGTGTTTGATGCTGACTAACCTGAATAGGAGGTAAGAACCTTTCTATACATCAATTTGGCAAGTAGCATTAGTGATGCGACTTTCAGAAGCATTCTGAGGCACAAGAAATAGCACTGCCTGCAGTGAGAGTCTTTGATAATCAAAGAAGAGTATCTGTTTATGTCTTCTGCCCATTTCTTCACTGGGTTATTTGTTTTTCAGGTGTGGAGTTTGGAGAGTTCCTTGTAGATTTTGGATACTAGCCCTTTATCTGGTATGTCATTTGCAACTGTCTTTTCTCATCCTGTCGGGTGCCTATTAGTTTTCTCGGTTGTTTCCTTTGCAGTGCAAAAGCTTTTTATCTTGATGTGGTCCCAATAGTTCATTTTTGCTTTCATTTCCCTTGCCTTTGGGGATGTGTCGAGTAGGAAATTGCTGCGGTTGAGGTCAAAGAGGCTGTTTCCTACTTTCTCCTCATACACCGTTGGTGGGAATGTAAACTGGTGCCGCCGCTCTGAAAACAGTGTGGAGGTTCCTCAAAAAACTATCCATAGAACTCCCCTATGACCCAGCAACAGCACTGCTAAGGATTTACCCAAGGGATACAGAAGTGCTGATGCATAGGGGCACATGTACCCCAATGTTCATAGCACTGTCAACAATAGCCAAAATATGGAAAGAGCCTAAATGTTCATCACCTGATGAATGGATCAAGAAGATGTGGTATATATATATATATATACAATGGAGTACTACATGGCAATGAGAAAGAATGAAATCTGGCCATTTGTAGCAAAGTGGATAGACCTCGAGGGTGTCATGCTAAGCGAAATAAGTCAGGTGGAGAAGGACACATGCCATATGTTTACACTCATAGGTCTAACAGGAGAACAGGAGAAACCTAATGGGGGACCATGAGGAGGGGAAGAGGGAACGAGAGTTGGAGAGAGAGAGGGAAACAAAACCTGAGAGACTATTGAATACTGAAAGGGAACCAAGGGTTGAAGGGAGGGGGAGGGAGGTGGTGGTAATGGAGGAGGGCACTTGTGGGGAAGAGCACTGAGTGTTATATGCAAATCAATTTGACAATAAATAATTTAAAAAATAATAAATATATTATTATAAATAAGAAAAAATACAAGCACTTTTGCCAGAGGACCATTTTACATATCAGGGAAATGTCACAATGAGGTTCTATGAATTAAAACACTAATTACTATACTCAACTTTTAATCGATTCCGAAGTTATACTGTTGTATTAAAAAAGAGAGGAAAAAACTATTTTAATCTAAGTGGAATTTGAAGGAGAAAGGCAGGAGTAACACAGAAGACTAGCCAGCTACACGATTTTGGTTAACTCATTTTAAAAAGGTCAACCATTTTCAGTAAAATTTTATTTCTTAAAAAAAAAAGATCACCATGACAAGTCAGGAACCTAATCTAAATATGCACTTGACAATAAAGCTGGCGTGAAAAAAGTTTTCCAAAAAAATCACCAAATGGATCCTCTCCAAATACCCAAATAGTCACTTCTGCAAGCCTTTCACTGAGTAGAATCAGGAGGAACTGAAGATTTACTGCCATGAAAGCAAATCTGTAACACAGTAGTATGAATCTTGGGTATTAAACATCATCAGCTGAATCAAGTTAAGGAGATCAAAATCTAATAGGAAATTTGTGTGTGTGAAAATCAATAAGCCAGATGAACCAAGAGCAACTGAGAGATCTAGCCTGTTCAATGAGACCAGACATTATGTTAAATCTTTGTTTTTGAAGGCAATTAAAAATTACAATAAACTATTATTAAAAAAATAAATAAATAAAAATAAAAAAAAATTACAGTTTCAACAGCATATAGACCAAATTAAAAAACTGTAGAAAGCAATGAAAACTATATTCGAAGAGCAATGTTTTTTTTTTCAGCTCAATTTCAGCACCCCAAGGGGAAAAAAACCATCCATGACCATCACAGATGAAAAAAAAAATGTTATTGGAATTGGTTAATTTTCCCCAAGGAGGTATAAAATCTATATACAAATTTGACACTATACTGTACATACCTCTGAAACTGGTTCTGGTTCTTCTTCACTCCTTTTTATATTAATATCTAATATATACTGGTCACCAGTCCTAATAAAAAAAAAAGTCTTAGAAATTTCTTCGTTAGGACAATTCATTCAGCAGAAGTTACGAATGTGCAAGCAAACCATGAAAGGCGCAGCTCCCCTGAACACACATTTTTGTTGATTGTTTCTTTGAATATTCTTTACAATGATTCTTGATGAACAACTCTTTCCATCCTGTAAACATAGTGTGCACAGTCCCGCTACTCTGTGGATTCACGCATGTCCTTGGACAAGAAGGCTGGTTCAGAGCTAGTGACAAGCGAGAGGAGTCTACCTTACATCCCTGCAGGAGGAAAACACTTGTCCGTTTTTGCAACTTAATAATGTGGTAGAACTCATAGGTCTAACAGGAGAACAGGAGAAACCTAATGGAGGACCATGGGGAGGGGAAGGGAGAGAGTTGGGGAGAGAGAGGGACACAAAACCTGAGAGACTTTTGAATACTGAAAATGAACCTAGGGTTGAAGGGGGAGGCACAGGGGGAAGGGAGGTGCTGGTAATGGAGGAGGGCACTTATGGGGAAGAGCACTGGGTGTTGTATGGAAACCAATTTGACAATAAACTATTTTTTTTAAAAAAAGGAGCAGAAATGTGTGCTGATGTAGCCCAATCAATTCATACGTTTTTCTTTCTTACTTTCTTTCTTCTTCTTCTTTTTTTTTTTGTATTTGGTGTCAGAATATTTCTGGTACGGTCCCGTTTTGAAGAAGCCACTGCGGGGACAGGTTTCCATTGCAGTCTCTTATGCGGGGAACCTTGGCTCTCCTCTTCTATGGTTTTATCCTGGCACTGATTACAGTTCACAAGCTGCAGGGTTAATTTCACTGGGTCATACTCCCAAAGCTGGTTGCCTTTTAGGTGGTGCCATTTGAGCACTGTGACTGGGCCATTACGTTTGGAGACATCCAAGCAAAGGTCATCTGTTCTCATTTCTTTGTTGGCAGTCTAAGAGAAAACCTGGCTCTGTCCATTACCATGACAGTTAAAAAATCCAACATTTTTGTTCTCTTTTCTAGCCATGTCATCTAGACACTGATTTGTCTCTAGATATCGTATCTCTCCCAAAAAGAAATGGTGACTTGGAATCTGGGAATCAGGATAAAAATTCTCTAGGTGCCAAGAGAAAGGTTTGCATTGTAGTTTGTGTCTTAGTCCAGGTCTTGATGATATATCTTCATAGTCTCCCTTTGTAACACCTGGAGAAATTATATAGAAGAAATTCTTGAACTCATCCATCCATGCTTCTGCAAGTTGCCTGTTGTTTTTATTGATAATCTGTCCTGTACCTCCGAGAAACGTGTATGGTGTGGATTTCCAATATACATGCCCGACATGTGAGCAGGTAACAATCTCCAAAGTTCCTCCACACTGCCAAATCCTAAAGGAAATCTCTAGGTTTTCTCCTGCTCAAATATTCCAGCATCATATGTTCCAATCTCCAGGAAGTAATCTTGTCTGTTGAAGACAACCCTCTTGGCATTGTAGGTGTTCTGATAGGAAGAGTCCGATCACCCTTTCTTCTGTCCATTTCTCTTAGGGGAACAGGAAACCAGTGAAAAGTGAGTTTCCAGTTGAAGCCACCATAGGTCATATCAGAGCCTGCCATGTACTCAAAAGTATCATTGCTGATCACATCAGTGATAGGACATACCACTGTTTTCCTGTCCTGTTTGATCCTGGCTAAGAGAGGCTCCAGCCATCACACTGAACATTCACAGTGAGCATCTAAGAAGGTGATCACTGGGCCTTTAGACGAAGCAGCTCTTTGAATCGACCTCTGATCAATCCAGAACGTCGTTCCATTCAAATTACATGAACTGGTACTTTTAGTTTCTTCACATAATTCTCTAGCGGTCTTTTCAAAAAGCCTCTTTCACTGGCATCATGTGCTAGAACACTTTCTTCTAGCATGTGTCTCGGTGAACGATTAATGACACTATGAACAGTTCGCAGACGTGTGCTCCAAGTCTATCGTGGAAAACACTGACTACACTTGTCGTGGGAAGATCATCCGGACACACCTTTGTTTCACACCCTTCTGACCTAACATCTGGTAAAGATCTGTTGAGCACAATCATCTCAGTTGCCATGAAATTGAACTGATTGATTTTAAACATCTCTTTCATCGTTTCTTGATCCTCTTTGGGAATGAGGTCTGGTTTCCGCATTTCTCCAGGACCTTCCTGAGGCTTTTATACAGACTCTAGAACATCCCCAGCAGAACGTCCCCGCTCCTTCTTTTCATCACATTTGCTGCATTCACTGAAGTAAAGCAGCAGGAACATCTCCAAGGGTGCCCGAATTAAGGGTACTTCCAATGTGCAAATTTTCTCATGGCACTTAAAAATGCAAAATTTATGTGTGTGTGTGTGTGTGTGTGTGTGTGTATACACACACATATATATGTGTGTGACATTATGAACAGTTCATACATACACACACACACACACACACACACACATATCCATACACAAAGATCATGAATATTATTCCAATCCTGTTTCATCAGCTATCAGGGTCATAATCCCAAAGTGGTTTTTAAAATGAAATCATATCTCAAATCCACATGTACCGCAACTTATTTTTTTTTTCCCTTTCATTCAATCCAGTCCTGCTGTTCTATTCCTCTTGTTGGTGCAGGTGACTTAATTTCAAACAAGAGATCCTGAGGGGAAATCTCGGTTCGCTGGCGGCAGCGAGGACGGCGGGTGCTGTGGCGGCGGAGGCGGTGGCTGATGTGGCCGCGGTGGCGGCGGAGGTGGCAGCGCTCCTCAGGTGACGGCGCTCCTCAGGGCGGCCCAGGGAGGTCGCAATTCTCTGGTCGCAGTTTGTGGCGGAGCCTCCGCTTTCGTTAACGGTAATCGCCAGGGGGATGCGCCCCAAACCCTCCCCCTCCGCCCCCGCGCCTGCCCCGCCCCCGCGCCCTGCAAGCCAGCTCCCCTCGCTGCTCGCGCCCGCTCTCGCCCAGGTCGCCTCACGAAGGTCAGGGCCAAAATGCCTTTAGATCCAATCTCTTCATTTCCTTACGCTTGTTTGAGGGATGCCTCATACACCAGTCCCTCTTGCCTGCCGACCTGACAGGAGGCCCTTCCCATCTCTCTGCAAAAGGCTGCAGGAAAATCAGTTCCATTTAAGCCCAGCAATACAGCCCCACTCCCACCATCTCCTGGCGATATACTCCCTGCAGGCAGCCCCCGCTCCCCATTTCTTCTCGAAGCCTCTGCAACTACAGTCCTGTCACCTTTCCTCCCAGCCTACTTTCCAGCACCCTCTGACATAGGGGAACCTTGCTGGCTCACCCATCTCTGCACATCTCACCCTCAAAGGGCTTAAAGAGC
>PISW01017416.1:0-10453 GCA_004023785.1 Mungos mungo
GATTATTTATTTTTCGGGTGTGACGTTTGGCGAGTTACTTGTAGATGTTGGATACTAGCCGTTTATCTGATAAGTCATTTGCAACTATCTTTTCCCATTCTGTCGGTTGCCTATTAGTTTTGTTGATGGTTTCCTTTGCAGTGCGGAAGCTTTTGATCTTGATGAGGTCTCAATAGTTCATTTTTGCTCCTGATTCCCTTGTCTTGGAGATGTGTCAAGTAGGAAATTGCTGCAGTTGAGGTCAAGTAGGCTGTTTGGTGCTTTCTCCTCTAGGGTTTTGATGGTTTCCTGTCTCACATTCAGGTCCTTCATCCATTTTGAGTTTATATTTGTGTATGGTATAAGATAGTGGTCTTGTTTCATTTTTCTCCATGTTGCTATCCAGTTCTCCCAGCACCACCTGCAAGAGAGGCTGTGTTTTTTCCAATGGTTACTTGTTCCTGCTTTGTCAAAGATGAATTGGCCATACATTTGTGGGTCTAGTTCTTTCTCTATTCTATTACATTGGTCTATGTGTCTGTTTTTGTGCCAATACCATACTACCTTGATGATGACAGCTTTGTACTAGAGGCTTAAGTCGGGATTGTGAAGCCTCCGATTTTGGTGTTTTTCTTCAATATTACTTTGGTTATTTCTGGGTCTTTTGTGGTTCCATACGTATTCTAGGATTATTTGTTTTAGCTTTGAGAAGAATTCTGGTGCAATTTTAATTGGGATTCTATTGAAAGTGTAGATTGCTTTGGGTAATAATGACATTTTAACAATGTTTATTCTTCCGATCCATGTGCATTGAATGTTTTTCCATTTCTTTGTGTATTCCTCAGTTTTTTCATAAGCTTTCTATAGTTTTGATCGTACAGGTCTTCTACTTTTTTGGTTAGGTTTATTCCTAGGTATTTTTTGTTTTTTTGTTTGTAATTGTGAATGGGGTCAGTTTCGTGATTTCTCTTCTTATTGTTTCATTATTGGGGTATAAAAGTGCAACCGATTTCTGCATGTTGATTTGTATTGTTGAATTCATTGATTAGTTCTAGTAGGTTTCTGGCGGAGTTGGTCAGGTTTTCCATGTAGAATATCATGTCATCTGCAAAAAGTGAAAGTTTGACTTCATCTTTACCAGTTCTGATGCCTTTTATTTCCTTTTGTTGTCTGATTGATGATGCAAGGACTTCCAGCACTATGTTAAACAACAGTGGTGAGAGTGGACATCCTGTCGTATTCCTGATCTCAGGGGGAAAGCTCTCAGTTTCTCCCCATTGAGGATGATATTGACTGTGGGCTTTTATAAATTTCTTTTATGATGTTTAAGTAAGTTCCTTCTATCCGGACTTTCTTGAGGGTTTTTATTAAGAAAGGATGCTGTATTTTGGCAAATGCTTTTTCTACAGCTATTGACAGGAACATATGGTTTTTATCTTTTCTTTTGTTAACATGATGTTCCACATTGTTGGATTTGCGAATATTGAACCAGCCCTGTAATCCAGGAATTAATTCCCCTTGATCCTGGTGGATAATTCTTTTTATATGCTGTTGAATTCGAATTGCTAGTATCTTGTTGAGTATATTTGCATCTGTATTCATTATGGATTTGGTCTGTAGTTCTCTTTTTTTGTTGGGTCTCTCTCTGGTTTGGGAATCAAAGTGAAGCTGGCTTCATAGAATGAGTTTGGAAGTTTTCCTTCTATTTCTATTTTTTGGAATAGCTCGAGAAGAATGGGTATTAACTCTGATTTAAATGTCTAGTTCAATTCCCCTGGGAAGCTATCTAGCCCTGGGCTCTTATCCATTGGGAGATTTTTGATATCTAATTTGATCTCTTCACAGGTTACGGGTCTGTTCATATTTTCTATCTCTTCCCATTTGAATTTTGGTAGTGCATGTGTGTTTAGGAATTTGTCCATTTCTTCTAGGTTGTCCAGTGTGTTGGGATATATTTTTTCATAATATTCCCTGATGATTGCTTGTATTTCTGAGGGATTGGTTGTAATAGATCCATTTTCATTCGTGATTTTGTCTATTTGGGTGTTCTCTCTTTCCTTTCTGAGGAGTCTGACTAGAGGTTTATCAATTTTGTTAATTTTTTCAAAAAACCAACTCTTGTTTTCATCTATCTGTTCAACTGTTTTTTTTAAATTTTATATTGTTTATTTCTGCCCTGATATTTATTATTTATATTTTTCTGCTTGGTCTAGGATGCTCTTGTTGCTCCCCTTTAGTTCCTTTATGTTCTCTGTTGGATTTTGAAAATGTGTTATTTGTAGTGTGTTGAAATAGGCCTGAATTGCAGAATACTTTCCTCTTAGGACTGCCTTTGCTGTGTCCCAGAGAGATTGGATTGTTAGATTTTCATTTTCATTTGTTTCCATGTAGTTTTTTGAATTTCTTCTTTAATTGCCTGGTTGCCCCAGTCACTCCTTGGTAGCTTGGTTTTTTACCCTAGATGTTTTAGGAGGTTTTCCATACTTTTTCCTGTGGTTGATTTCCAGTTTCATAGCGTTATGATTTGAAAGTGTGCATGGTATGATCTCAATTCATTTATATTTATGGAGAGCTGCTTTATGGCCCAGTATGTGATCTATCTTGGAGAATGCACCACGTGCACTTGAGAAGAAAGTGAATTCCCTAGCCTCAATATAGAGTTCTAAATGTATCTGTCAAATCCATCTGTTCCAGTGTGTTGTTCAGGTCCATTGTTTCTTTAGTGATTTTATGTCTCATTGATCTATGCATTGCTGTAAGTGGAGTATTAAAATCTCCTGCAGTTAGCACATTCCTATCAATAAGACTGTTTTTGTTTGTGATTAATTGTTTTATGTATTTGGGTGCCTTGGAATTTGGTGCCTAGATGGTTACAATTGTTACCTTTTCCTGATGGAGAGACCCTGTAATTATTATATAATGTCCTTCTTCATCTCTTCTTATTGCCTTTACTTTAAAGTCCAGTTTGTCTGATATAAGTATGGCTACTTGGCTTTCTTTTGGCTTCCAGTCACATGATAGATATTTCTCTATCCTTTTTCTTTCAATCTGAAGGTGTCTACAGGTCTAAAATGAGTCTCTTGTAGATAGAAAATAGATGGATTTTTAAAAATCCATTCTGGTACCTGTGTCATTTGATTGGAGCATTCAGTCCATTTACATTCAGTGCTATATTGAAAAATATGGGCTTATGTTCATTGTGTTCTCTGTAGGGTTCATGCTGGTAGTGGTGTCTCTGGTCCCTTGTATTCCTTGCAAGATTTCCCTCATAGAGACCCTCTTAGGATTTATTGTAAGGCTGGTTTGGTGGTGATGAATTCTTTCAATTTTTGTTTATTTGGGAACACCTTGATCTCTCCTATTTTGAATGACAGGCTTGCTGGATAAAGGATTCTTAGCTGAATATTTTTTCTGTTCATCACATTAAAGATTTCCTGCCCTTCCTTTTTGTCCTGTGAAGTTTCAGTAGATAGGTCTGTAACCACTCAGATAGGTTTCCCTTTGTATGTTAGGGCCCTTTTATCCCTACCTGCTTTCAGAATTCTCTCTTTATCCTTATATTTTGCCAGTTTCACTATGATAGGTCGTGCCAATGGTCTATTCAAGTTACGTCTGAGGGGAGTTCTCTGTGATTCTTGGATTTCAATGTCTATTTACTTCCCCAGATTGGGGAAGTACTCGGCTATAATTTGATCAAGCTCCCCTTCAGGACCTTTTGCTCTTTCTTCCTATGATACGGATATTGTTCCCTTTGATTGTATCACTCAGGTCTCGAATTCTCCTTTCCTGCTCCTGGATCAATTTCTCTTTTTCTCAGCTTCCTCTTTTGCTATAACTGTGTCTTATTCTTCAGCTAATCTCTCTGCCTCTTCAATCCGTGAAGTGGCCACTTCCATTTTATTATGCACCTCATTTATAGCATTTTTTAACTTGTCACAGCTATTTTGAAGGTCCCTAATCTTTGTGTCAATAGCTTCTCTGATGACTTCCATGCTTCTTTCAAGACCAGCAATTAGTTTTACGACAACTGTTCTAAATTAGTGCTCTGTTATGTTGCTTTTATCTGTTTTTAGCAGTTCTGTGGCTGTGACTTCTTCCTGGAACTTCTTTCAAGGAGAGTTCTTTCGTTTCTTCATTTTGGCTAGCTTTCTGTCTCTTGTCAGTTTTAAAAGCTCTTTATGTATTCTGCACCTGTTAGTATTGCTCTATTAATGGAGGCTCATTGACTGTCCAGGGCATGTCTGTTCAGGAAGTGTTCTTTTAATGGTGTCTCTGGGTTTCTCTTGTTGTGTTTTTGGTTATTGCATTTCCCTACTCAGTGATTTTTGGGACTTTACATCATGTGTACTTTGGTTTGTTTCTTGAGGTAGACTGGAAAGGGAAAACAGACAGACAACACACAGGCAACAAAAGCACACAAATGCACATATGAATCAAACAAACAAGAAGATCAAAGTGGGATAGAAAAAAAAGAAAAGAAACAAAGGGAGGAGGGGGACAAAAGCAAAAGACAAAGAACAGTCTAAAAGTGTAGAACCATGGGAAGGGAGAGATAAGAATGAGATAAGGGAAAATATATCTGAATGGTAGGAATTGATCTAATCGTGGCAATGCATCATTGTTGGTCTTTCCCGGGCTCTGGTGAAAAGGAAGGAGAAAAAGAAAAAAAGAAAAAGAAAAAAAAGACTGCTTTCCAGCTCAAATGGGCGTGGCTTGGTGTAGGTAAGTTCTGTGGGCTGCTCCCCAAGGCCCCGCCTTGGTGGTTGCAGGGAGAAGAATGACGGTGCCCCAATCCCTTCTCAAGCCAATCATTACCACCCACTTTTTTGGGTCCTTTTTCCCTGTGCTGTGGGAGGGCCAAGTTGTATTTTCCAGGCCCTGTCTCATTTCCAAATCCTAGTCCACACACTTTAATGATACCGCCTGGGATGAGATGTTCTCCTGCGGGTCAGGCAGCTTCCTAGCCGGAGATTGAGTAGGGAGGGTAGGGGCGCAATGCCTCCTGGTGCCACCTGGGATCAGGGCAGTGGGCTCAAGGAAAATGCGCCAGCTAAAGGGGATGGATCTCATTATCCGTGCCCCGTGGTTATTGATGGGATGATAATATCCCTCTCTGTCCTAGGCCTAGGTATTTCTCTTCTCTAGAGACAGCTCTATGAGTGTTTTCAGCCTCTCTTTTTCTTCTCCTCATCTCTCCCTCTCTCCATGGCTCTGCACATTTCCCTATGCTCTTTGCAGAGTGGGGCTCCCTCCCCTCCAAGCCTCTGGTCCAGGCCAGTTTTTATCTTCCCCAGTTTGCACTGACTCACGCATGAGGCTGTCTTCTTTGTGGACACTGAGTCTTTTCCTCCCACTCTTGTAGATAAGAGTATTGTGGTTTCAGTCCTTCTTAGTCTGATAGATACGGGCAGGTGCAAATTACAGAGTTCCCTACTTCTCCACCATCTTGCCTCCCTAAAAAGCTCATTTCTCTTTCTTATCTCATTGCACTGTCAAAGACATTCAGAACAACAGTGTTGATAATACAGTACATACGTGTCTTGTTTCTGATTTTAATGTTTGATGTTTCAAGAGTAAAGTTGATGTTTGCCATGTAGGTTTTTTAATAAGTAATGTATCATATTTTCATATAATAGAATTTATAAAGCAGTAAAATGAGTGAGCTAGATCTCTATACTCAGTCTAGACAAATCAGAGACCTACTATTGTGTGAAAAAAGCAATTTGTAGAAGATACAGTATAATGCTATTTGTATAATTTTAAGCATATGAAACAATACTATATATTATTTTGGATACATATATTTATAGAAAAATTTATAATGGGCACTGAAAGATGCACATCAATTTTACATTATCAAGTACTTCTTGGAAAGGGTGGAAGAAAGTGTAACTCTGACAGCATATGTAGTTTAATTTGATTGATTATTAAAAAGATTTTACACAAATTCAACAGTGTTAATGTTTACTAATTATGGATGATTTATACATATAATCAAATTTTTCTCTGTATATCTCTTTTTTTAATTAAAAAGAAAGACGCATTGTGTGGATTCATACCGTGTTAAAATTGTGTTAACTTACACCTAGCTCTACCACACCAGAAGACAGTAGAGAAGTAAACCATGGCTGCATGGCTTTCAGAGTCTCAAGTGACAAAATGGATATAAAAACAACACTTCAACATTCCATGAAAGATCCAAGTTGAACTCAAGGCACCTGAGGGAGTCAGCTGGTATCATCACAGCAATGCCTTCATGGGGTCTTGAAAGGAATAGGAGGTTGCCCTGATAATGAAGAGAATGTTTCTGATATTTCTCCTTTATATAACCCCATTTGTATCTATATTTATATCATCTATATAGTAAGTTCCAGTTTACTTTTATATTATGTTCTATAACAACCGAGTCTCCCAGTAAAGCTTTCTGCCTTCAACTCTATAAGCTGAAAATCATGAACAGAATTTAGTTGATTACAACTATATTAATGATGCTTCTTGCAGAGTCAACAGTGTCCTAATACTCACATCTATTTTGTATAGTTTTAGAAAATGGTTCACATATTACCTTGGGCATGACATTTCAAGCAAGTGTAAGGCTCTATAAAATATGGCTGGCAGAATCTGGGGTATAGATGACAAAAGAGGAAAGGACGGTAGAGCTGATATCCTCATTCTACAAAGTGAGACGTGAACAAATCCTGGAAAAATAAACACTTATGTATATCATTTAATGTTACATTTGGTTACTTCCTTTATTTTAATTGACTTCATGGCCTATTTCCTCCATAAGAAGGAAAGCTTCATAAAGGTTATCTCTGTCTTGCTTGCTACCAAATTCCAAATGCTTTGAATAGTGCCTGGCACACATGGTGCTCAATAAATAGTTGTTGAATGTATGATTAAACTGTGATTATTAATTACACTATAAACATTAAGAGTAAGGGAGTGGGAGGAAGGATTATAAGATAAATGAGCTACAGTGTCCTATTTTCATAGCAGAAGGTCATTAGAAGTGCATTTTTGGCATTTTGAAGATAACAAGAATAGTTTTCAGTCTTGGCATTACTAATATTTTGGGCTAGAGACGGTCCTACGCATTGCAGGATCCCTGACTCTTACCCACAAGATGCCAGTAGTTCTCTTGTCCTCAGTTGTGGCAACTAAAAATGTCTCCAGACACTGACAAATTTCCCCTGGAGGTACAAAATTTCCCTGGTTGAGAACCAAAGCAACAGAAGGATCTAAAAATCAGAAAAGTTAAGAAAGGTTCCTATTGGAGTCTAGAGAATGGTACTATGTCTTGGGAAGAACAGAAAGGGGAATTATTCATTTTCATCATAAATCTGTACTAATTGCTTTGTTTTCACATGTATGTATTGATATGATATATATATATATATATTTTATAATAGTTTATTGTCAAATTAATTTCCATATAACACCCAGTGCTTCTCCCCACAAGTGCCCCCCACCATGACAATTACCCCTCCCCCCCTCCCCCTCCCCTTTCAGTCCATGGTTCGTCTCCAGTATTCAGTAGTCTCCCTTTATCTGTGTCCCTCACTCTTCCCCGCTCTCTTTCCCCCTTCCTCTCCCCATGGTCCCCTGCCACGTCTCTTTTGTTAGACCTATGAATGCAAACATATGGTATCTATCCTTCTCTGCCTGACTTATTTCGCTTAGCATGACACCCTCAAGGTCCATCCACTTTCCTACAAATGGCCATATATCATTCTTTCTCATTGCCATATAGGAGCACATGTACCCCAATGTTCATAGCGGCACTTTCTACAATAGCCAAATCATGGAAAGAGCCTAAATGTCCATCAACTGATGAATGGATCAAGAAGATGTGGTGTATATATATATATATATATATATATATATATACACACAATGGAGTATTATATGGCGATCTGATATATATTAATGTTTAAAAACAAGAATAAAGTGGAAGTGGAATCAATGAGACTTTGAGACAAGCTAGCAATATAGTATGAGGGAGAAGGAAGAAGTCAATAATAATGTTTCTGGCAGGTGCAACTGGGTGGATGGTGGTTGTGTTCACAGAGATAGGGAATATAAGAAGGGGAACAGTTTTGGTGTGGGACAGATGAATGATAGCTGCACTTTCAAACATGTTGAACATGAAATCTGTAGGCATTAAATAAATTAATCTTGAAATTCAGGATATATTGACTTGTGAGCCATTAATATATAGATGTTAATTGAAGCCATAGCAGTAAATGTGTTTCTTGAAAAGAGAAGAGACCTAAGAGCAGGACTTCGAAATATGGTGTATGTTACATTCTGGTCTTTTTCATGCATCTGCATTTTAAAAATTAATTAGGACCGTATTGAAAATACTGCTTAACACATTTTGAAAACAAGTTTCTCTTTGCAAACATAACGCATATCAATTGAAAATATTTCTGAAATATATAGATAAGCACAGACTCCAGTCCAGGATCAGAATTAAAACTTTAATGCTAGACAATCAAACTGAGTAGACACTGAGCATTAATTATGTGTGAGTCAGATGGATATTCAATATTAAACAAAACAGGCATCATTCTTGTGTTCAAAGAGCTTATCATTAGTGAGAAATACAGGTAAAGAAAACAGAAAATACAATGGATTATGAATAATGCTAAGAAAATTAGCCATGAAAAGCCACTTCAACTAAAGATGCAATAGGATGTGATTTAAGCGTCTTTTGTGTTACCCATTTTCCCCTAAATAGGCACAAGTTCAGTTGTCAGGACAAGAAGAACCTGTGTTGTATAGTTTTGCTGTTTGTTTTCTTGTTTGTTTGTTTTTGGGTTTTTTGTTTTGTTTTTGTCCCCTGTGCCGTGTGGTAAGAAAGCTCAGAAAGGCTGGCAGAAAACAAGTTGTTTGCTTTTCTGGGCCTGATTAGAGACTCTGTAGAAACTAAGCCTGGGAGTATACTGAGCTCTAACTCCTTCACAGACAGCAAGCATCTCCATTAATTTGTAAATTGGTTTTATGCTTGACAGTCTGTTCAGTTAATTTTCCAGGAACTCTCTAGTCGTGTTTCTACATTTTCAAGTCAGCCACTAGAAAATACTGAATTCCAGAAAGACAAGAGATGGTTTGTACATTTTTAAAGTTTATTTTATTTATTTTTTGAGAGAAACAGAGCATGCATGCAAGCACACATGTGCAAGTGGAGGAGGGGCAGAAAGAGGGGGAGAGAATCCCAAGTAGGCTCTGAATGGTCAGCACAGAGCCAGTTGTGGGGCTCCATCTCACAAACTGGGAGATCATGACCTGAGTCAAAACCAAGAGTCTGGCCCTCAACTGACTGAGCCCCCCAGGTGCCCTCTTTCTTTTTTTTTAAATTGTAGTAAAAACAGTTAATGTAATATCTATCTTCTTAATACAATTGTATATTTCTTTTTTAAAATTTTATGATTTTATTTATTTTTGAGAGAGAGAGAGAGAGAGAGAGAGAGAGAGAGAGAGAGAGAGAGAACACAAGTGAGGAAGGGGCACAGAGAGGAGACACAGTATCTGAAGCAGGCTCCAGGTTTCAAGCTGTCAACACAGAGCCTGACATGGGGCTCTATTCACAAACCATGAGATCATGACCTGAACTGAAGTCAGACACTTAACCAACTGAGCCACTCAGGTACCCTAATTTGTATATTTCTTAATGATAAGAAGATTGCACAAGCTGACAACAAGAGCCACGACAGAGCAGGAGATACATAATAAGAAGCATAGAGAGATAGGCAAGAAAAGGAGTAACAGAGACAGGTCACTTTGCAAGAAATAATCTTTCATCAAGGTATCATTAGAGATAAATTTTCCCCCAAGCAGCAAGGAAGAGGAGAGCCTGAACATTCAACATTCCCACAGCTACCTCTGTCTAATGACTTAGGACTAGGGAACATTGTTGGTATCAGGGAAAACAACTCTGGCCCTTGTCCTTGATGAACTTAATGAAAAGAACTGGATCAATACAACCTCAAAGATGGGGACTCAATATGGAACTGGCACAATAGGTAAACACAGGTTATACACCAGAAGAGAGAAAATGAACCTGAAAAATGCATGGCAGATAAAGAAAATTCATCTGAAAAAAAAAAGTAGATAAAATCGTCACCAAATATTTCACCATGAATTAGAAAGTTTTAATGAAGCAAATAAGGAAAAGCCCAAGAAAGGATGGCAAGAAAAGAATGAACTACAATATAAGCTATCAGACCTCAGGGAAAAAGTGGAAAAATCACATGGATGAAAGCATGGAAGAGGGAATCAGGAGCAAAAATGAACTATTGAGACCTCATCAAGATCAAAAGCTTCCGCACTGCAAAGGAAACCATCAACAAAACTAATAGGCAACCGACAGAATGGGAAAAGATAGTTGCAAATGACTTATCAGATAAACGGCTAGTATCCAACATCTACAAGTAACTCGCCAAACGTCACACCCGAAAAATAAATAATC
>PISW01017417.1:0-10442 GCA_004023785.1 Mungos mungo
CTCCTGCGTGCACCCTCCCATCCCCTGCATGCACACACCTGCCCCCGTCCTCCTGACCACACCCACTGGCCCCCTACATGTGCTCACATGTCCCCCTGCACAGACCCACCTGCCTCCCTCCCCCCTGTACCCTTCCCCTTTCCTCCTTCATGCACTGTCCCGCCTTCACTCCCCCTTCAAGTACCCAACTGCCTCTGCCTATCTACGCGTCTTCCCCTGCAGGAACTCACCTGCCCCCTGCACACATGCACCTGCCTTCAGTCCCTCTGCTGCCAGCCACCTGCCCCCTTGCCTTCTACATGCACCCATGTCCCCCACATGCTCGC
Organism: Mungos mungo; assembly: GCA_004023785.1. Taxonomy (NCBI): domain Eukaryota; kingdom Metazoa; phylum Chordata; class Mammalia; order Carnivora; family Herpestidae; genus Mungos; species Mungos mungo. The sequence goes on from PISW01017417.1 coordinate 327, forward strand.
ACCCACAACCCCCCTGCATGTACTCAGTTCCCCCACTCATGCACACACGCACTGGCCAGGACCCAGCAGTGGGAGCCAAGTGTGGAGGTGAATGTAAGTGGTCATGCCACTGGGCAAGCACCTGGCAGCTTCTTCTGGAGGGAAGCCACTCACCGGGCCTATTAACCAGGACAAATGCAACTAAGTGCCTCTCCACCCCCGCCAAAGTCACTTGCCTGTTTGGACAATCCCCGGTCTGGACATTGCGGCCAGCACGCCCTGCCTGCATGCTGGTAGCAGGGAAACCCAAGCCCTGGGGTATCAGGGACACAGCGCCCCTGCCAGCCGCCTCTGCCCACGGGGACGCTCCAGCAGGGGCGGGGCCGCCACCAGACCGCGTAGACAGAACGTGCAGACTGCATGCTTCTGTGCGGGGCTCCTGACGCTCAGAACCGGGTCCGGAGATTCATCTGTTTCCTGCCGTGGACCCTTCCTTGTTTCACTGCTGCGCGGTGTTCCTTTGCCTTTCTCCTGTTGTCTACGTGATAGTTCTTAGTTTGAGCTTAGGATAAAGCTGCTACGAGCATTCTTGCACACTCTCCTTCGGTCGAAAATGTTCCCTTAATTGTGTGGGGTCTACACCCAACCGAGGGACTGCCTGCGCCTGTCCGCCTCCAGCGGTGCTGCTGGAGCAGTTTCCAAGCGGCTGCGCGGTTCCGCGCCCCCGCCAAGCTGTTCCCGGTCCTCGCCGGCGCACGGGATCGTCGTCTCCAGAATCCTAGTGGGCGAGTAGCTTAAACATATTTTATGACAGCGCTACTTCCACTGGAGTGTTGGGGGCAGTTCCTAATTTGGCACTCATGTCTATTTCCGCTTCCGTAATGCGGTGCCCTTGTAGCGGGGCTCGCGGGCACTCGGCCAGCGCCTGCGCGCCCCAGCCTCCTGGCACCTGCAAGCGCCCCGAGACTAAGTTCTGGTCAAGGGTGTGTGACAGAGCGGATGCGTGCCCCCTGCTGTCCCACTGGCTCCGTGAGCCTGCCCTTCGTCCCCGCAGGTGGAGGACGGCCTCGCCGCCCACAGTCCGCCTCCCCACCTCTGGCAGTGTTGTGTTAGAAGTCAATAGACGTCCACCTTTGTTAAGCCACTGCATTTCAGGTCCCTTTATTATGGCAGCAAACCATGTCCCCAAAGAGACGCACCGTGATTACACTCTCACCCTCGGGCTCCAACACAGCGGGCCTGTGCTGGTTCAGTCTGCTCGGCACCAGCCACTCACCGGGGTGCTGTTCCCACTCGGCCCCAGGTTCTGTGAGATGATGGGCCCACCCTGCGGTCCTTTCATGAGACCCTTGATATGGGGAGAGAGTCTTTGTCATTACAGATTGTGGCCGGACGGGAAGCCAACACCCCGACAGAACCAGAGGCCATCATAGAGAGGAGAGGCAGAAGCCCAACCAGGGCGTCTCAGCCCCTGGATCCAGCTGTGCCTGCAGCACCTTGAGAGGTAAGTGACCCAGGACTGTGAGCTGAACTTCTGTCACTTGCAACTAAGAGTCCGATCTCCTTCAAAAATAATAAACACATTTGGGAGCAATTTTATATAAGCATTGTGCTAACTGGGTATACAAAGTCTGGGGATTCTTTTTTTAGTGTTTATTTATTTTTGAGAAAGAGAGAGCAGGGGAAGATCAGAGAGAGAGAGAAAGTCCCAAGCAGGCTCCACACTCAGTGCAGAGCCTGACTCGGGCCAGATCCCGTGATGCTGGGCTCACGACCTGAGCTGAAATCGAGAGTCAGACTCTCAACCCCCTGAGCCCCCCAGGAGCCCCTAGAAGAGTAATTCTTAATCCGGAGAGACTTTGGAGGGTCTGTCCAGCTGGAATGGGTAGGGTTTTGAAGTGTGCGGGTCTGCTTATGTGTGGATTACAGTCCTGTAAATATATTTTCCCTTCCTCATGGTTTCCTCAACGGTTTCCTTTCTCTGGCTTATTTCACTGTAAGAATTCAACACGTGATACAACATGCAAAACGCTTCCTAATGGACTGTTGATGTGACCGGTAAGGCTTCTGCTCAGCAGTAGCTGTTCGCGGTTACGTTTGGGTGAGTTAGAAGTCACTCAAGGGTTTTTGCCTGTACTGGGGGGGCATCGATGCCTTGACTCTCACATTAAGGACATATCAACATTGGTACATATAACAGATCATTTTGGGAAGCAATAAAATTAAATGAGAAACAACGTTTAGCAGAAAAGCCCCCACTCCGCCAAACCAGTGAGTGAATAGGCATCAGCGTGAGATGCGGGGCTGGTATGTGGTCCCGCCAGGCGTTGACTCGAGGCAGATGCTACCGTTCTTGGGTCTCTTGTGTACGTTTTCGTGGACGTGTTTGCCTGTGCGGTCACCTCCGCCGTCCGGGGCGTTTCCCTCAGCCCCGGCGTCTCCTCACGTCCCTTAAGAGTAACTCCCTCGCGTCTGCCTTCCCTCCCTGTCCACCGGCTTTCCGTGTGCATGGGTTCAGGGTCACGGGCAGGACAGCCACTCTCTGCAGGACATCTGAACTCACCGTGACACGGGGGGACGCACACCAGCGGTTGATCGTGTCCGCGTGGTCTCGTGTGCACGGTCCTGCCTGCGGTACATTCTTTACTGGTGGGTGGGCGCTGGGCGGTCTCCATGTTCGTGAGGTTGTAAATAAATGGCTTCAGCAGTGGATAGTCTGGAGTCAGAAAACAAGGATGTTTATTATTTTCTGAAAAAAGTAAATCTTGCTCATACCGCACATAGAAATTAGAATAAAGGATAAAGAAGCAATATTTCTTCAGAGTCCCGCTACTCAGTTTTAACCTCCAGGGCGTTTTGTACTTCTTCCCAAACCGTGTCATGTGTGTGTATATATACGTATTTATGTGCACCAAATTGTGAGAAATGAGAAAATACTGCAAATGTATTTTGGTTCTTGTCTTTTTTTAATTTTAAAAAATGTTTATTGATTTTTGAGAGAGAGAGACAAGGAGACAGAGCATGAGCAGGGGAGGGGCAGGAGAGTGGGAGACACAGAATCTGAAGCAGCTCCAGGCTCTGACCTGTCAGCACAGAGCGCAACACGGGGCTCGGACCCACAAACCATGAGATCATGACCTGAGCCGAAGTCAGATGCTTAACCGACTGAGCCAGCAGGCGCCCCAGGTTCTTGTCTTTTACAACGAACGAGTGCGTTAGTGTGGGTTTCCCAGGGAAGCATAACACATAACATGTATTACAAGGAGTTGGCTCACACGGTTACTGAGGCTGGAGATCCCGGACCTGCAGCCAGCCCGCTGCAGACCTGGGAGCTGGTGGTGTGTGGTGTGTGTGTGTGTGTGTGTGTGTGTGTGTGGTGTGTGTGTACCTGTGTGTACTATAAGGAACTGGCTTACACTCTCCTGCAGGCTGGGAGCCCCCTGACCTGCCGCCTGCCCGCTGCAGACCCAGGAGCTGGTGGAGGGTCAGAACCTGGGCCGGGAGGCCTGCGAGCAGAAGCACAGCAGATGCCCATTCTGGTTCCGGGGCAGAGAAGACCAGGTCCCTCAGCAGCCGGACGGAGAGGGAGTCACCCCCCCTTTGTGCTGTATTCAGGCCTAGTGCACTGGGTGAGGCCCCCCCTCACTGGGGGGGGGCAGATTCAGGCGTGAACCTCACGCACAATCACCTCACAATCGCACCCAGAGTACTGTGTGGCTCACAGATTGACTTTAGGACAAATCATTTACACAGATAGCTGTGTAGAAGGTATTCATTGCTAATCTGCCTTCTCAAAGTGAGGAATTTTGTTTGTAAACCTCAGACCCAGAAAATTAACTGTTCTGCCAGCTCGAGATGATTATCTGTCCTCCCTGAAGCAGAGTGCTGGTTCTCTGGAGCCCGCCCAGCCGTGTGCCTGTGCTGGACGCCATGTGCTCCGTGAAGCTCGAGGCCCCAGAGGAGACCGCCAGGAGCCTCGCGCAGGCGCACAGCACCAGAGGCAGGCCAGTGTGGCGCTGTGTCCAGAAGGGGCCAGTGGGGCCCTGACCAGGGAAGCCTCCAGGCCTCCCTCCCCTCTGCCGTGGTGCAGGGGGCAGAGCTCACAGGCTCGCTGGGCGGTGCTCCTGCGTGGCCTGGGACGAGGGTGTGCAGCGTGGAGAGGTGCTTCGGGAGTGAAAGCCCCAGTCTCCTCCCCGTGCCTGCACAGTGAGAGAATGAACGTGCACGCAGCACTGTGCCCACGGGGAAGAACCGTCACCAACGAGAGCGCCTTCCACTTCCGCACAGGGCACACCGTCTCTCGTTTCTCTGTTTCTCAAGGGGACCCCGGCCCCTGGAGAATCTCTCAGGACTGCATTGTGGGGTCATCTTGCTCAGCTCGGAGTCCTCGGCACTGCCACCTGCCCTTCCACGCGTGCCCTGCTGCCTCTGGCACCTGAGCCCTGCGTGCTGCCACATCCAGGAAGTCTGAGAAGGCTCCTAAGAGCAGACTGGGGAGGGGAGCAGCACCACCAGGCCATCTGGGCCGGGCCGTGGAGACTCCCCTCCACCCCTGCCTCATCGTCCGCATGTTCTGTGGGATGTTGGTGCAGGGGGCATCCTGGCTCAGGGTGACACACCCCAGGACCTCCGAGAGCAGGGGCTGGCTTAGGCTGGGGCCTGACCATGGGTCCAGGCCGTACAGAGCCCTGCCCACGGGGCTGCGTGAGCCCATCGGTCTTCTCCCCATGGGGACAGAGGATATTTATTTGTGCACCTCCTCTGCCCTTAATGAGTTAAGACCGAGATGCCCACAGAGCAGGTGTCTGTGAAATCACGTTTCCTGGCTCACAGTCAGCACCTCTTTGCTGTCTCCTCACTTGGTGCAGGGGTGAGAGAACTCTGTAGGGTCTCTGTTATACGGCCCCCACTCCCCTCCACGGCGGCCCCGCCTCCTGACCTAAGCACCTCCCACAGGCCTCACCGCCCAGCACCATCATGTAGGGTGTTAGGATTCTGACACAGGGGTTTGGGGGCCACGACCATTCAGACCACAGGGTGTTGCGTCTCCAGGCTCATTCCCAGCTGCCTCACCAAGGAAGGGGTCTCCACCTTCCACGGACACTGCCTCGGCAAGTCCCGGAGGAGCCTGTCCTCTGTTCCCTGCAGTCGTGCCGCCGCAGCCACAGCCTTCCTCCTGGCCTCCCTGTGGGGGTCAGGCCGCCGCACTGGCATGGATTTCAGGCACAGTGCAGGCCGTGTGTTCCTCTGGGCACGCCGGGAGTGCAGGTGCGCTGCGAGCGGGCACACTTGTCCCCGTGCCTGATGGGGCCAGTGTGTCCATCTGCCCCGGGCCCTGCTCAGACTTGAGCTCTGGTCCCCACGAGCAGGAAAAGCTAATGTGACAGAGAGAGACTGGACACGTGAACGTTTGCACCCCTGGGATCAGACAATGTGCTCCTTCTGTCTCATCCCCTCTTTTTCTCGCTGTGCCGTTTGAATTTATGTAAAGAGCCTTCTGATTCCAGCATGCTAGTTTGGTCGATGAACCTGTGTGGTCTGTGACCTCTGGGACACTTGTCCGGCAATGCCCCTGGAGGAGACGAAGCTGTGTCCTCACCACCTCCTTCAGCCGCAGCTCCTGCAGGTGCCCCTGAGGTGGAAGGAGACGTCCTGCCTGCCTTCGAGGGAGCGTGTAATTACGGAGGCAACTGGCCCCAGCAAACATCTCCTGTGTTCTTCTCCTGTGAGTCAGACACAGACCGGGGCTGGCCCAGAAACAACTGTTCCTCTGGGTCCTCACCCTCAGGAGATTTAATGTCACCGGGTGTGTAGGGCTGTAGCCTCTGTAAGATCAAACATTTCGGCTAACAAGAGTCAGGGACAGCCAGGTGCTCACATACGTGCGTGTGACCATGTGACACGTGTGTGGATCACCCAGGCATCCAGGAGGCCCTAAGTGGCCACACCACATCCAGACAGACACGTGATGGCATGGCTTCGTGTGCAGGTGCAGCCTTCAGGCCCGGCCTCGTGACCGCTTGCTCTCTTCTGTGCTGTGCGCTCCCCAGTGAAGCTGCAGGGCGGCTGGACCACAGACCCTGGAAGGGAGGAGGCGGTCGCCCTTGCGGGAGAGGCGTGCTGGCAGCAGCGGCCTGAGCGAGAGATGGGGGCACTGTGAGCAGCAGATCCAGGAGGTAAAAAAGCCAGTAGATGGGGCAGGTGGTGTCAGGGCTGCTTCCTCGGGAACCTCATTGCTTCACTGTTCAGTGAGCCACGGCCCGGCCTCGCAGGCATGGTGCCAAAGCCCCAGTGGGACCTGGGATTGCCTGGGCGTCTCTACCGTGTGCTCGTCAGCCGTCACTCAAGCTTGGGTCCTTCTCAGCTTCTGAGGAGCAGGGGTATCAGTGGTCCCAGCAAATGACATCCTAGGTCTTCACAGTTTGCAAAGGGATGACACCGGGGACCTGGCTTCCTGACGTAGTCCTTTCTGACCTCATGCTGCCTCCTCATTGGCAACCTGGGGCATTTGTAAATAGGGCTTATGTTTGCTAATCCAGCCACATCGAAGTTAATAAGATGAAGTAAGGTCCTTTCATATTACATTCGTTGACATCAAATCCAGTGAGATATTCCTGAAAATCCACGTTGCTGCCCACACCAGTGAGTTTTCCAGAAAACAAGCCCGGGCTCACGGAGCAGCACCTCAAGGCTTCGGCTTGTAGTTGAGACCCTCCTGTGAGCTCCCCTCCCATGGCTTGTGTCAGGCCTCCTGCTGCTGCCAAGTGGGGATCAGCCCCGGGTTGGGCCCCCGTCCATGGCATTGAACGCGGCCTCAGCACAAGCAGATGGGCCGCTGGCATGGAGGCTGGAACAGGGGACTAACAGCATCTGATCCCGATGTAATTTCTAAGGGGATCCAGTAGGCAGAGCAGAGCCACCGGGTATGTGCGGCTGATGTGGAGAGATGTCTACGGTTTTGGAACAACCCCCAGACTTCCCCCATCCCACCTCCTCCTGCCACCAGCAGATCCTGAGAAACTCCATTACCAGGTACGTGAGGGGCGTCAGCCCAGGGAGGTGGAGGGCATCAAGTTGTCCCCAGCTCTGAAAGTTCCCACTGTGGGCCCATCCATGACAGCAGCAAGACATCTTTGACCTCAGCAAGACATCGTTTCAGGAAAACACTCGAAAAAGCCAATCTCAGCATTTATTTCCAAGGTTTCAAGCCACATCCGGAAGGAAAGATCCACAACAATGCAAAGAGAGCCTCTCAGCCCAGACCTGCTCACCAGCCCTGAGGGCCAGGGGGCCAGGGGGCCAGGGGGCCAGAGGGCTGGACTCATGGGGTAGAGAAGACAGTCTCCTCAGCGTTTCTTCCACTGGGGTGTCCCTTTCTTGGCTTATGCCCCTCCAGCCTGCAGATGTCCAACAGAATATGTAGGCTTTCTGGAAACTTCAGGGCTGTAGTGGGTGGTGGGGGCATTCAAGGCCTGTGTTTGTGAGGAAAGATGCCCCATGGCTAAGACCCGAGGCCTGAGTGCTCTGGGGCTGGGCCGGCCGTAGATGTGTTCAGAGGTCACGGGGAATGCTCAGGGCTCTGTGGTCAGTGGTGGGCCTGGGGTCAGCGGGCCCCCTGCAATGCCCCTCCTGCACAAAGTGGGGCTTTTCTGACTCTGTAACCCCAGGGCACAGCAGGCCCTCAGGAGATGATAAACATAGAATATTAGTGCTAGTTTAGCCTAGTCCGGCTCCCCCTGCCCCTCAGCTCTGTTATCCCCCCTGAGGCCTGCTTGGAACCATGCATCTGGAGCACCAGTGCCTGGGCAGAAGCGGTGCCCGCCAGTGGTCAACAATAATTCCTTGAAAGCCTGCTGTGTTGAGGAACTGGTCTTGATCCCAGTGTGAAGGTCGAGGAGGGGTGGGCTGGGGGTGGGGTCAGAGCGAGCAAGGGAAGGGATTGGGTTCAGTGGCTAGAACCCCCCAAAACTCTTGCACTTAGAAGGGCACAGAGATGGTGTTTTGGGGTAAGGTGTGTGTACCCTCCCTTCCAGCCCATTTTATCCCTCACTGGCCCACCTCTCAGCAGCCTTCATGGGAGGGCTCCCTTGTAGTGACCTGTGGTGTGTCTGATGACCAAAGTGTCACCTGGAGCACATGCATGGGCAAGGGATCCCCCATTAGGATTCTGACCCTAAACCGTGAGATGCATGTGCAAACTTGGAACACCCCTCTCCAGGACAGCATCCTCAGTCAGGGCTGAGAGATGGAGCCCCCTGGCATGGAAGTGGGTGCTTGGTCCTCGTGCCCTCAGAGCAGGGCTGTCCTCCTGTGTGTGGGGGTCACTGGCCGTGCTGCCGTCCATCACTTCCCTGCTGTCCGGTCCTGGCCTCTCCCCACAGGGCCCTTGCGGGAGAAGCTCCTTGGGCTCCATCCCTTTCCATTTCCCTCTTCCTTCCTTCATTGAGGAAGGTTCTGAAGCACATTCTCTCGTTCCCCTGTGAAGCCATTGTTCCAGAGTTAGAAACATCACCAGGAGACAGCTGAGGGGACACCACGAACTCTAAGCAGATACCTTAAGCCATAGGAATAAACCATGACATTCTTTACGCACCTGATAAGGCTGCCGGGAACTCTGTAAGAAAGGCATCGGCCAACATTTCCAAGGGGCTTTATTGGCTTCATGCTTCATAGTCGATCTTAGTTCCTTTAAGACGTCAGCATCCTGGCGAGGGTACCAACTTCCAGCCATCAGGCAGGCTCCCTCCTCCCTGTAGAGTAGCCACGGTCGAGAGGACTGCAGCCTGAGCGATTGATATGAATGTGTTCCAATAGGACCATACTTTTCAAAAGACCCTGGAATGAGGGTAAAGGACGGAAAGAGTACTCATCAAGTTTGCACCGGTTCAGAGTCCGGATGAAAAGACCTATCGCCTCACATGATGGGTGCAATATAAATAAGGAGGTTTTGGGGGGTGATAGTGAGGTTCACGGGGTCCAGAGCCGAGGATCAAGAAAGGATTTTAAAGACGTCTTTGGTGCAAAAAGGTGATTTTATTAAAGCACAGGGACAAGGACCCGTGGGCAGGAAGAGCTGCCCCTTGTGTTTCCATCTTAAGTTTATCTACGGTGTCCAGTGACTTTGGTGTAGGTTGTAAAGTTTATGTGTACATTTCATTTAATATGGTTTCCAATTAATTTTTCTTTAACTGTTTTTGGCCAAGTTGGGGGATAGTGGGCTCCACTTGGCTTTCAATTTCCAAAATGTAACGGACTCAGTGGGCGGCCAGGAGAGGGCGCTGCCTCCACGGACCTGAGAGTCCAACGTGCCCTGCGCTACCTCCACCGCCTGCAGGGGGCGCCCGAACCCTGCTCCCTGACGCTAGCGCGCGCACGCGCATTCAGTCCGCCTCCGCTTCCTCCGGATCAGATGTAGGGGATTCGGAAGGACGTGGGGCCGCGGCCACAGGGACACCAACCTGGGATCCTCGGACCCGCTGTGAAAGCTTCGGGAGGACTTGGAGCCAGGCCACGCCAGTGGAGGCTTTCGGGGACGTGGTGCTGCGTCCACCCGGACGGGAGCCCCGCCTCCTCAGGACCCGCGGTGGGGGATTCGGGAGGATGTGGGCCCAAGTCCACAGGGACAAGAACCGGGTCTCCTCAGGACCCGGCGCGGGAGGAGCAGGTGAGGGAAAGGGGGGGCTGGTGGGGGGGGGGCCGGAGCAGACACCGCTGAAGGGGGAGGTGGGTGTTCAGGGGACCCGGCGGGGGAGGGGCCCGGCGCGGCTCCTGCGCGGTGACGCGGGGTCCCGCGCGGGGTCGTGCGCGCGCCGTCGGGTCTTCCCTCTCCGGGCTCCGGAGCCGCGGGGTCGCGCGTCGGTGTTTCCGCTCCGCGTCGCCTCCCTTCCCGCCGCGTCCTCACGCGGTTCCCGGTCCCGGAGCAGGTTCCCCCGGGGACGCTGTGACCACGTGGGGTCCCCCCCCCCGCCTCCGCGCGCGGGTCGGGGTGTCTGTCCCGTGTCTGACACGGAGTCGTGGGGACTTCCGTGCCAATGGCCCCGGACACCCCTATGGATCGCTCCTGGCTGGACGGACATCGTCACAGGATGGAGTCCTCCACGTCCAGGAGCCCAGAGCAGCTCTCCGTCCCCGTGCGTC
>PISW01017418.1:0-10442 GCA_004023785.1 Mungos mungo
ATAGACCATTATGAGGGCTAAGATTTAAAATGAGAGCACTGCATCAATGGAGAAATGAAACCAAACTGTCACCAGGTGAGAAAACTACAAAAAGACTGTCAAACCAAACTGTCACTAGTTATTTTTTTTTATCTTTTATGGCAAATCTGCATTATGGCCAATTAGTTATGCAAAAAAATGCTTGTGGCAAAGATGCTTATAGTGAAACTACATAGAACCAAGTATATAAGGTCATGAACTCATATATTAGTGACCATGTATGTAATTGTATATAACTATACATGTGAGAATCTGTTTGATTTTTGAGTTTTTAGAATTCATTCACCAGCGTCAGGCTCTGTGCTGACAGCCCAGATCCTAGAGCCTGCTTCGGATTCTGTGTCTCCCTCTCTCTCTGCCCTCCCCGGCTTGTGCTCTGTTTCTCTCTCAAAAATAAATAAACATCAAAACAAATTTATAGAATTCTTTCAGAGCCTATATAGTGAATACGGAAAGTGAAATAACATTTATTGAATGCCTTCATTTTAGGAGACCGTCTCTTCTAAGCCACATACACACGAGCATAATTATGTTTAACCCGTAGAGTAATCCTGTGAGATAGGCAGTTTAATATCCCCACTGCAGTGTCCGATTTCCCCGAGGTTAGGTAACCTACATAACCCAGTCAGTGAATGAGTGATCGCAGTGAGATCTCCCCAAATCCTGTGGATGATGCTCCATTAAGTGAGACACAATATCAGCTGGTGAAAAAGCAAGTAGTAAAGCTTCAGTTTCTTTCTCAGAATAGTCAAATTAAAAGTTTCTGAAACAATACAAAATTTATATAATAATTATTCTGGTTCTCAAGTGAGCTAAGATTTGTATGACCAGTATCGTTGATTTAGCATACACAAATCAAGGTCACTTTCATTTGTGAACCTGATGTTTGCCTTCCTGCATCTCAAATTCTATAGCTGTTTCCAATGTATGCTATATACTATTTTCATGGAAAATACATGAGTTCATGCAGCTTTTGTTGAAAAACTAAAACAAATACTATTTGTTTTTTGTCACCTCACATATATAATGTTCTCAGAACCTTTGTTTATAGTTCAAGTTCTGTTTCAAAAGATTTTTGTTGCAGCATTTAAATTTGTAGTCATCATTTCCAGTTATCATTACCAATTAAGCATTAGTTTGGTATAATATCTGACCTCCTTAAATATTTTGTACATGTTCAAGGCTTTTTTCCTTGATATTCTGTTTGCATAAACTCCTGTTTTTGATGGTGCATTTTATTCATGACCTTAATTTTGTATAAAATGTGTTATTAATTCTTTGCAGTAAATAGCAGCCACTTTTTTTTTTTTAATCCATTGCTTCTAGTCCAGTACTGACTGAATTACCTAAAACATTTGCTACTGCATACTGGAACTCAACCCTTGGTTTGCTCTAGTCATAGAAGACTAGCAAGAGAGATGGATTATTTTACATGTTTTTGTTTTTGTTTTTGTTTTGGCCTATACTTAAGAAGTAAGTGAATTAGAAATGAGATATGCCATTTTTGGACAGATATATAGACATATAAATCTAATTACCAAATACATAAGTATAAATCATTTGAAAAGCATGTGAAAGATCAAAAGAAAAATACCCTCTGAACACCCCTTTTAAAAATCTCCTTTTTTAGGCCCAATTATGGAAGCAATGCATGTTTAATCTAGGAAAGAGACAAATAAGACAAAGTAAAATTGCTAATAATTCTTTAACCCAGAAAAACTGCTAACATCACATTGGATATTTCCCAGCCCAGCCTTCCTTCCCACAAAGATGTACATATCTCAACCCCTAAAATTTGTGAATATATTACTTTAAATGGTTAAAAGGATTTTGCAGATATGAGTAACTTGAAGATCTGATATGGGGTGAGCATGCCTGTGCACCCAGTGTAAATACAAGCGTTCTTAGGAGAGGGAGGCAGAGGGAGATTTGACTACAGCACTGGGAGATGTTTTCATGGAAACAAGTGCTTGGAAAGAGGACTGGGCCGTGAGCCCAGGAGTGGGCAATCTTTAGAAGTTGGAGAAAGGCAAGGAAATGAGTTGTCTTTGAGTGCTTCCAAAGAAACCACCTCCTAACAACTTCATTTTACTTTGTAAGGTTCATTTGGACTTAAGACTTCCAGAACTATGAGAATAAATTCATGTTGTTTTAAGCCACTGAATTTGTGGTCATTTGTTATAGCAGCGATAAGAAACTAATACACACATTTTGTATACTTATTTCTTCTCCAAACATCACATCACAAAGGAAATATATCTTAAGATTATTCTTTATTCTTCAATTTATCCTTAATACCTTTGTGTATGCCATTATTTTGCTTTCTTGTACCTATCAGTGTATCATAGTTTTCAGATAATTGTATTCATTATTTTTTCAGTATTGACAGTTTAAAAAATTAAATTTTATATTTCTACCCTCTTAAAAATATTTTAAGTACATAACACAGGAGAGCCAGTCTCTAGAATTTATTTACCTTGTCTTTTATTTAGCCATCCTCTTCTATGCCCTCCTTTGCTCCCTGTCAACCACCATGCTACTCTCTGATTTCTAAGTGTGACTATTTTAGATACATCATACAAATAGAATCATGCAGTACTTATCCTTCTATGACAGGTTTATTTCACTTAACTCCAGCAGTTTACTTCTAGGTATTTATCCAAAAGAATTAAAATTTGATCTCAAAGAGATAATAGCACTCCCGTGTTCATTGCAGCACTATCCAGAATAGCCATGTCATAAAGGCAGCTAAAATGTCCATTGCTGATGAATGGAAATAGTGAAATATGTGTCATGGATGAAACTTGAGTCACATATGCAGCTTAAAAATTTTTTTTTTAAAATTTTAATTTGAAATAAGTACAGATTTACAAATATTTGCAAATATTTCTTTAAGACCTTGACCCTTGGAAAGTGTTGGACAGCTATTTGTAGTATTTTGTGTTTTTTCATGATTAAATTCAGGTTGTGAATTTTTAGCAAGGGTAGTACAGAAGTGATGTGTGTCTTTCTCAGGAAACTGTATCAGGAAACATATGATACTTATTTTTCCCATCACTGATGCTATTATCTTTGATCAGTTGTTAATGTGTGTTTTGTACCACTTTGTTCACTCTACAGTTACTGGTTTTTGTTTTTTGTATTTAATGAGTACTTTATGAGGAAATGCTTTGAAATGAGGTAAATGTCCTATTTCTCATTATACAATCATCTACTATTTTCACCATACATTGACAATTCTTACCTGAAAGAATTATCAGTGTGCTTGCCAAATGGTGATTCTCTATTCTATTATTTCTTCTGCATTTATTAACAATAAGAAAGAGCCATTCATTTTCCCTCACTTATTTGTTTATTTAGTTATTTGTTTATATCAGTATTGCCTTATGGATATGTATTTCATGGCTTATAATAACTTACTATCATTATTTTATAGCTGAAATTGCTCTAGATTTGGCTATTGAAAATACCTTCAAATTGTCTCCTGCTTCCTTCTGGCATGACTCCGTCATTTTCTGAGTATTTTTTTATTTTCTTGCACTACAAGATATTTCAGACTTACTTTGTACTTCTCATGCCCTTTCCCTGGAATCAACTATTTTTCCAGGAGAATGGTATTTATATTGGAGAATGGTATTTAGAAACCAAAATATGGGAGCTAAATATGCTCATTTGGTTCTGGGATGTTCTTTCTTTCCTTTTTTAAGAAAGTGTTTCTTAAGTCACCAAGTGTGTGTGTGTGTGTGTGTGTGTGTGTGTGTGTGTGTGTGTATAATTTTGAACTCTACTCATTTTTTCTTAAAAGCTTTTATTTAAATTCCGGTGAGTTAACATAGAGTGTAATACTGGTTTCAGGCGTACACTACAGTGACTCAGCACTTCCATACGATGCCTGGTGCTCATCACAAGTGTGCTCCTTTATTCCCATCACCTATTTAACCCATCCCCCCACCTACCTCCCCTCTGGTAACTGTAGTTCTATGTAGTTAACAGTCTGTTTCTTGGGTTGCCTCTCTTTTTTTCACTTCGGTCATGTATTTTGTTTTTTAAATTCCACATATGAATGAAATCATATGGTATTTGTTTTTCTTTGACTGAGTTCTTTAGCTTACCATAATACTCTAGAGAGTATTATGGAACTCTTCTATCTTGCTTTAATTGAAACTTACTGTATCCTGAAACCTCATTGTTCTCTAAGGGAAGAGCTGAACGTTTCTTCTTTCCTAATGTTGATTAGGCATGGTATCTGCCTTGGTCCCTTTGACAAATAATTACTTTTCTTTACCTTTTCACAAATTTCATCTCCTTTGAATCAGTATCTTACCTCTCCTTGTTGCTGCCTTTCACGGAAATCCTGTGCACTCCATTTAATATTTTATCCACTTACTACATTTTCACCTGCCTCATTGTCTTTCTGGTATTAACCCTCATGATGTGATTTTTTATTTCAGTTTCCATATGTACTTTAATTATGCATTAGGTTTTTTGCATTCAGTTTTCAAAAAGATTTATAGGATGCAAACACTACACTCCCAGGACAGCTTTATTATAAGCAAAAATTATGGATTTAAAGATGTTTGGAGATTTAGATATTAGAGCTAATTGTGTAGTTGTTGTTGTCAATGCAGTGTGCAGTTTTGTTTTTTGTTTTTTCTTTTTTTGGTGAAGAGGTAGGCATAATCACCAGTGTAATAAAATAGCCCCCAAATAAGAGCTGTAGGTGCTTATAGTTTTATATTATATCTGGCCACATACTAAACTTGTCTATTATTATAATTGTTTTATATTTCATGGTAAACAATCTGACTTTAGACATAAAAAGATAACTTTCTTTTCTTCCTTTATTCTAACTTGAAATTGGTCATCGATTCATTGCTAGACCTTTTTGTTATGCTGTTTCCTTATTTGTATTTGTCTCTTAGTTTTAGAATGGGTAGGAATATTTTTTTTTTCCAGGAGAACATATAGATCATGTACTTTTAGGACATTTGCTTGCCTGAAATTTATCACTATGTTGTTTTTCTGTGTATATACATAATTTATAAATAACTGGTCTAGCTTCTTGTCTCTTGACAAATATTGTTACTTAAGCACACTTGGCATCTTAACTTATCATCCTTTGTAAATAACTCATTTGTCTGTGTGAATGTGTGTTTGTGTGTACATGTGTGCACCTGCCCACAGGGATGTGCCCCGATGTCCGCAGTGTTTTTAAAATAATAGCCTTATTGAGATATATTTCATATACTCAAATCTTACTATTTTTAAGGTATACAATTCAGTGGTTTTTAGTATATTCAGAAAGTTGTGTAATCATCACCATGATTTAATTTTAGAACATTTTCATCACTCCTAACAGAAACCCAGTGTATATGAACAGTCACTCCTCATTCTTCCTTCCCCCAAACTCTAACAACCTTCTTTCTATCTCTGTGGATTTGTCTACTCTGACAGATAGATAGATAGATAGATAGATAAATGATATTATGGAATGATATGTGGCCTTTTGTGACTGGTATCTTTCATTTTTATCATAATGTTTCAAGATTCATTCATGTTAAACAAGTATCATCACTTCATTCCTTTTTATGACAAAATAGTATTCCTTTGTATGGGCATAATGCATTTTGATTACCATTCACCAACTGAGGAACATTTGGGTTGTTTTTACTTTTGGGCTATTATGAATAATGCTGGATTCTTTTTATCTTTTATGCAAGGTATTTTAATATTTATATTTCAGTCTTTAATGGATCTTTTCTATCATATTTAACATATATGTATATAATATGTATATTATTTATAGTTTTTTCAATTTCTTATGATGTCTGCTTTAACAACATTAGTCATGCATATATTCAAAATTTCTATGCCTGTCATTCCTTTAGAGTGATTTTCATCTCTGTTCTATTCTAGGAGGCTTTTTCAGATTTGACCTATGTAGCAGTGATTCAGTTTTATGTTGTTTTAATTATTTTATCTTCTGATTCTATTATTTTAATTTTACCATTATTTTATTACTTTTTGTATTTTTTACAGTTTTAATTTTTTAGCTCCTATTTATTGTAGTCTTGTTATCGCCTCCTTCATCTTTGATTTGTTGGATTTTTAAAGATTTTCCTTTTTCTTTGATGCATACTGAATAGATATTTTAAATGGCTAGACAGTTTACTCATGTTAAATTATTATATATATACTTTATCTGTATTGACAAAATGATATTCTTCTCTTCTCACTGTGCAAGTCAAGCTGACAATATCAAAGATGCTAACTTTTTTTCTCTTCATTTTCACTTCTTTTATCTATATAGTTAGAATCATATTCCCTTTAAGACCTACCAACTTCATACAGAAGTGAAAGAGATGTAAACAAGAGTGACTGTCTTTTTACATCTGTTTTATGCATAGTGGTCGGCTTCAGTTTTAGATGTAATTGAGCAACTAATTGGGAACTTCTAATTTTCCTGGAATTGTCAGAGATTGCCGATGTGAGCCAGAATATTTAAGACCTAGCAGCCTCCTTTACAGGTGTTCCAAACTTCAGGGCTCAGACTGTGAAATCGGAGGATTGATTTATATAGTGTGTATGATTTCTTCAAGTTGTGAAACATATCCCTTCCGTATTTTTTTCTAGACACAAATTTTTCAAATAATTGTTTCTAATTAGTAATATATTTAAACATGTAGTATATGGTTTATTTTTTTAATTATGAAAATTTCAAATACACTGCCAAATATACAGCATGTACTTTTGTATATATATATATATATATATTTAACATATATATATGTATATTATTTATACTTTGTGTATGGTACTGAGGTTTAGTAGAACTTAATTCTTTGCTATATTTCCTGCAGCAATACAGGCTCCAACTCTGCTCACCTTAGTGCAGGATGAATATGGTTTATAACATATATATATATATAGTACCATTTATATATATGAATATGGTTTATTTTATATATATAAGTTTTGATGTTTCCAGGTTGCAGTCGCTCTAGCATTAAGGTGGGGATATATAGGAAGTAAAAACAACAAACATAGCAAACCCCGCAAACCTAGGGGATGCACTACTGGGCCATGAGTACTGAGCTCATTGCCTTTTATGCACCCAAGGACATTGTTCTAAAATTTCTCCTCTCTCTCCTTCTCATCAGTTTTTCCCCTTTCTAATAAATTTGTATTTGTCAATCAGTATAAAAACATGCAACTCTCCCAATTTAAAAAGTTGTTCTCTCTAAAAGACAACCTAGTTAATGGATGAAGATATTTGCAAATGACATGTCTGATAAAGAGTTAGTATCCAAAGTATATAAAGAACTTCTACAACTCAAGACCTAAAAAACAAATAATCTAAGTAAAATGGACAGAAGACATGAACAGACAATTCTATAAGGAAGACATCCAGATGGCCAACAGACACATGAAAAGATGCTTAACATCACTCATCAGCAGCGAAATTTGCCATTCAAAACCACAATGAGATATCACCTCACACCTGTCAAAATGGCTAAAATCAACACAATAAACAAAAGGTATTAGCAAGGATGTAGAGAAAGGGGAACATTCTTACACTATGGGAATAGTGGGAATGCAAACTGGTAGCCAATGTGGAAAACAGTATAGATGTTCCCCCAAAAAATAAAAATAGAACTACCATATGATCCAGTAATTCCACTTCTGGGTATTTAGCCAAAGAACGTGAAAACACTAGTTAAAAAAGATATACGCACCCCTATGTTTATTGCAGTATTATTTACAATAGCCAAAGTATGGAAGCAGACCTAGTGTCCATCGATAGATGAATGGATAAAGACAATGTGGTATACGTATACAGTGGAATATTAATTCAGCCATTAAAAGGAAAGAAATCTTGCCATTTGCAGTAAATGGATGGATCCAGAGAATATAATGCTAAGTGAAATAAGTCAGCCAGAAAGAGACAAATACCGTATGATTTCACTCATATATGGAATTACAGGAAAAAAAGGAAAAAAGGAAAAATAAAAAGAGACCAAAAAAAAAAAAAAAAGACAACCCAAAAAAGCAGAGTCTTAACTCTAGAGAACAAGGGGAGGTGGGTGGGGGGATGGACGAAGTAGGTTAAGGGGATTAAGAGTACACTGATCTTGGTGAGCACTGGGCAATGTGCGGAACTTCTGAATCACTGTACTGTACCCCTGAAACTAACTTAACACTGTATGGTAACTATATTGGGGTTAAAAAGTAGTTCTCTCACCTCGCTTGTTCACACTTAGTCCTCCTGCTACTTTGTCATTACTGTGTATCTGTGGATAATGCAGTAAATTGAGTTGATTCATAATCAAACAGGACTTCCTTTTTTCCCCACTTAAAATATGTATTAAAATAAAAATAAACCTGAAAAAAAAGAATTCCCAGAATGCAGCCCTTTGCATAGCTGTTCAAGAATAAGGGAAGGGAAGGGAGAGAAAGGGCAAGGAGGGGAAGGGGATTTCCTTTTTTATATACAATAATGATGTGGTTCGTTAAAGCAGTACAAAAACTTATTTTCAGGGAGTGGGGAAGGGATGATAGTCATGGGTGGGGGGCACTTGTGGGGAGAAGCACTAGGTGTTATATGGAAACCAATTTGACAATAAACTATTATAAACAAAAAACAAACAAAAAAAAACCAAAAAAATGTTGAGCATTCCTCAAGTGAATAAATGAGATTGAAATAATCTGGAAAAAAACCCTTATTTTCAGAATATGTATATTTGCATAAACATGGTACACATTTTAAATGTTAATGTTTTATATCCTGAACTGTATTTAGCTAAGAATTTCAGAGTACAGTTCAGCTTTAAGATACATGTTTTATGTGCCAAATAATTATTCATTTGTAACGCCCCTAAAAATATACCAACAAGATGATTAAAAACTGGTGGAGGTAGAAGTGGGTCATCTAGTTAAGTGGAAAACTGCACAGTTAGTTTCTGGAGGACTTTGGTTCTAAGCAGCTTTAAAAGAAGAGAGTTTTGGGAGCACCTAGGTGACTCAGTCGGTGAAGTGTCCAACTCTTGATCTCAGGTCCGGTCTTGATCTCAGGGTCGTGAGTTCAAGTCCTGTATTGGGCTCTGTGCTGGCATGAAGCCTACTTAAAGATAATTAAAAATTTTAAAGATGTTAAAAGAAAAAAACATTTTGTGTAGACGTACAACATTTCTTCAGTTTCTAGAAATTAACATTCACTGATAAGTACCCTTATTAATCAGTTGAATTGAGTGATACTCCTACTAATTTTGTTTCAGGATTCAGACTTATTTTTTAGCCCAAATGACATTAGGATTGATCATTACCATCTATAATATACATTGTACTTACTTTGTATTTCAAACTCTAATATGAGTATAGTAAAATCAAAGTTGAATGCCTGGCAAAGGATTTGATTGGACGTGATTGTGGCACAAGCTAGAGTCCATAAAAGCAGAGGAACATCTGCATGCTTGGGGCGCTGCAGCCTCTGCTCGTAGCTACATAGGTGCCCCGTGTTCCCAGCCCTTACTTCCAAGAGGCCATCTACTCTTGACTTCTCAATGCTTAGTTTCAAGAAAAAAAAAAGCAAATATAAATATGCAGATTCTTGAAGCTAGTTTTGCAGTGTTTACATTTCCTCAGTCGTGTTTTTCCTTCATTTTGAATAGATACTACCTGTCCTCAGTATTGCACTTCTGTCCCTCATCCCCCGCCCGCTGCCACTGACCCGGCTGATCACTATTCTCTTTTTTAAACAAAACGACAGTAGGTTCTGGTTTTATTCCTGTCCCATGGCTTGCCCCCTCAGCGTCCTTGCTTGACTCCTCCTGAGGGTCTGATTATTTAAACTGGCACGCCTCAGGGCTTAGCCCTTGCACCTCTTGTCTTTAACTGGTGGGGAGGAGCCCTGGGTGTTATATGGAAACGAATTTGACAATAAACTATTAAAAAAAAAAGAATGATGCCTTGATAATTTTAACAATAATTTCAGTATTTTATACCTCTCTTTGCTTTCTCTTTTAATAGTGTTTCATGGCTGAGGGCATAACGAGAAAGATATACATCCAAAACATAGAAGTTCTTTCTAAAATAATTTGATTAAATCCAATTATACAGCAAACACTCTCAAAATACACTTAGATTGTATTGCAGTTTCACTTAACAGTATATAAAATGCTGTGTTGTGACAGATATCAATTATCCATAATGAAATGTTTAGAGGTGCAGTAGGCATGACTTTGAGTAGATAATGAAAGGAAATGCAAAATGCTTATTGATTTATGATGTGGTTTCATCTTAGCGTGGGCAAAGCATGCAGTATTTAATACATAGTAGCAGAATATTTACTATTGAAGCTCGAAAAGATGTGAGTTCTTTGTGTGCAACCTTTCATTTATGCAAGT
>PISW01017419.1:0-10424 GCA_004023785.1 Mungos mungo
CAAGGAACAGAATATTTTGTAAGTAATTTTAAATATTATACTTTGTGCAATAACTTACTACCAATAACAAATAGTCTACACATTTTCTTTTTTTAATGTTTAATTATTTTTGAGAGAGAAATAGAGAGAGAGCAGGGCAGGAGCAAAGAAACAGGGAGACAGAATCCCAAGCAGGCTCCCTGCCGTCAGCACAGAGGCCGATGCAGGGCTTGAACCCACAAACCTTGAGATCATGACCTGAGCTAAAACCAAGAGTCAGATGCTTAACCAACTGAGCCACTAGACATCCATTGTCTTTGCATTTTCATACAACGTGCCCACATTGGATGCTATTTTGGAGCATGTGAGAAATGTTAATAAAGCTTGGCAAAAAAAAAAAAAAATCCCCAAACACGAATATATACAAAGCTGCATGATTAATAGAAGACCCGTCACTTTGTTTAATACAAATGAGAGAAAGTGACTTTGAAAGCACATTTGACAAATGTGGAGCTTTAGCAAGAGACATGAATATGCTATCTGACTTGAAAATAAGTGAAAATGAAAATCAATAAATAGGAATGTGTAATATACCAAATCAGTGTATCAGATATGGTGGTGAAATCCTAAGTCAAGTAGAAATTAAGGAGGATATAGATTTTATTATCTAATTAATATATGTAATAATTATTATCAATATCAGTAATATCAGTAGTTTGTCATTTAGAATCCCAGTTGTGTCTACATCTTCTAAAACTTATTCATGACATTTTCTTAGTGCAATCTTATCTACATTTCAAAGTGCCTTGAGAATTTTTTAACAGCTATGTCGCAGAAGTTTCATTAAAGTGAAGTGAATTAAAAGTTATTTATCTTTTGGTTAAGAGAAATGGGCAAACATGCCAATTCTCTCACCTGAAAATGAAATAGTCAAACCAGTAGGTTTTTAAACAGCTGTGTATTGACGTATATATACAAAACTACTGCACATATTTAATGCATACATTTTGGAAATTTTGGAAACCTGCATATGTTAGTGAGACCATCACCCACAATCAGAGCAATAAAATATAATGGATGGGTTGCTCTAGTTAAGGCTTCCAGTACTTTCTTTAATATTTCTGGGAGTGTAGTCAGCTGATGGTGGATTGTTTCATCTTCTGTAGGTCTTAAATAAAAGGTCTTTATTTCATCACAGTTTTTGTAAGACGGTATTTTTTCTGGGTATAGAACACTCAGTGACAGCTCTTTCTTTCTGTGCTTTAAAAATGGTGCTCCACCGTCTTCTTGCATTTTTTTCAAAGAGAAATCTATTATCATCCTTATTTTCCTTTCCATATAATAAACACCTCCACGTTCCACTTGCCTTTGTCTTTATTTTTTGGTTTTTAGCAATTTGATTATGGTGTGCCTGGGTAACAGATTTCTACATTTTTCTTGATTTGCTGTTCATAGAGTCTCCCAGATTTGCGAAATCATAGCCTTTCTGTTTGAAAATTTTTTCAGTCATTATTTCTTCAAATAGTTTTTCAGGGTCACTTCCTATTCTCTTCCTTCAAGAGTCAAGTTACAAGTGTATTAGGGCACCACCGCTGATTGGTGCCTCACGGAGCTCATTCAATTCTCTTCTTTCTGTCTCATTTTATTTGCTTTTACTGCAATAGCTTCATGTTCACTTAAAATTTTATCTCTAATATCTAATCTGACATAGATATTTTAATGTATATATGTAATGCACTACTATATATAAGAGTATATTATTAAAATATATTAAAGAATATATTATGTATATCAGACATTAAAGTATATATTATAGTATATAGTAACATATATATTATGTATATAACCTCAGACATTAACATTTTGCTTCCGTGTTTTGTGTCTTGTTGATATCTCCTATAATTTTACTCAATTTTTAGAACATAAACAATACACACTTGCCTGCTCATTCCTACATATCTGGAAGCTTGGGGTTGATTTAGAATGATTGATATTTTTTCTTACCATGGGGTGGATTTTCCTGCCCCCTTTCTTGATGGCAGTTTTGGTCTAGTGCCAGACATTGTGCGTTTTATTTTGTTGAAGGCTACCTATTGTTGTATTCTTCTAACTTAATATTCTTCTGTTCTTAGGCTCTGTTCTGGGGTCCTGTTTTTATAAACAGACTTATCTGTTTGTTTCTCACTGTTGAGGTATTAAAGTAGGAGGAAAGCCCACCCTTTCTAAGTGTATGTAGCTGTGGGTGCTGAGACCATACCCGGGTACTTCACCCAATGCCCAGAGGTCCTGAGACTTTCCTGTCTAGAGAAAACGGATGCTATTCTGTGTCCTTGTGAATAATATATATCTTTCTTCTTAAGAATTTTTGGGAGGTCCTATCCCCTAATTTCAGCATATTTTCAGTTTGATGCGCAACAGGACTCTGCATATCTCGAGTTCTCTTTCTGTGCAGCAATGTCCTCTCCTGTCCTCTGTTTCATAACCTCTAGTGTTCTCGGTTTCTGAGACTCAGCTCCATCTTTCTTCTCAGCCTAGGGAGCCTGAGAAGCTGCCTCTGGGCTCAGTTCCTCTAAACCTAGGTGGGCAGGCTCTGGGCTGGAAGCTTGGGCAATGGTAGCACTCACTGTGTTTGTGCCCCTTCTCTAGGGGGGCCATTGCCTTTCATTGCCTGAAGCAAAGTCTTTTGAAAAGGGTTTTGAATGCTATTTGGTTTTATGATGTTTTACTTTCCTTTATGCCACCTTAGCTGGAGGTGAAAGCACCACCCACACAGTCTTAAAAATCACCAAGAGTGACATGAACAAATCACATCCAAAGGACTGTGTTTGTTGCCTCTGAGTAGGGGAATTATGTGTAGGGAGTTTTCTTCTACAGGGCATTTTCTTTCTTTAAAGGTAATATGTAATGATTGTTGTAATATGTAATGATTTTTAAAAATCATCAACTTTTTTGTCTTTCGCATTTTCTTTCCACCAGATCAGATGCAAATACCTAGCACAGCAGATGTTCAGAGAAAATACTTCATCTTCGCTTAGCTCTCCCTTCTACCCACTTAAGAATATGCACCATGAATCTGTAACTCTTCCTATGGCTGTTTTAATTAGCCTGCAGGGCACACTTGCCCCAGGCTGTAACTCAGGCATGATGGAGAATTTTGGGATAAATTCACTAGATTCCTTGCCTCTCTGTTGCAATAATGGTGACCTAGGTCCTATTTGTTCTCACCTAGCCCTCCAGTGGGGCAGAACTTTATTAGCCCACAGTGATAGCTTGTTTATCAACACGGATTTCATTAACTCTTTTCTCTTCCTTGTCTCACATCCCTTCCCTCTTAACTGTCATTTCCTAGGATCACATCCCAAATATACTACTCTCACTAGAATGTCTGCTTCAAGATAGACTTCTAGGAAATATAAACTACAACATAGTCCTAATTGGTACTTATAACCATACAAACATTGTTTTTTCTAATTTTGGAAACATGAGAGGAACACACCATTGTAAAGATTGTCTTCAATTTCTATAAAATGTTCTGATTTTTTTAAAAGACTGCATTTCCTGTAGGTATTCAAAATATAAACAATACAATAATAAAAATATTGTGTTCTACTTTTTTGTAACATAAATAAAGAACAAATCAGTGCTTTTAATAGTTTAATTAAGTATAAATCTTAGTAAGCTGTTTCAGAAAAAATTAGCTGCTATATCGACAAAAAGTGTAGTTCTCTTCTGCAGATGTTTTGAAATTTTTTTGGTCTGTCTCAGGGGATTCAGGCTGTTAGAATACGTGCCGTCTCCAACAGGTGGAGTCCAAAGTCACTGTGGACACTGGCATCCAGCCGGCAGATGGAAGATTACAGAGAGCACACTGGCCTCTAAAATACTGTGGCCTGAGGCACCTGAGTGGCTCAGTGGGTAAAGCTTTGGACTCTTGATTTTGGCTCAGGGCATGATCTCAGGATTCATGAGATCAAGCCTTGCATCAGGCTCTGTGCTGACAGCTCGGAGTCTTCTTGAGATTCTCTTTCCTCCTCGCGCTCTCTATTCCTCTCCCCTGCTTGCACTCGTGTGCACAATCTCTCTCTTTCTCAAAATAAATAAATAAACATGAAAGGATGAAAGAAAGAGAGAGATAGAGAGAGGGAGTGGGGAGGAAGGAAGGTAAGAAGGAAGGAAGGAAGGAAGGAAGGAAGGAAGAATGGAAGGAAGGATGGAAGGAAGGAAGGATGGAAGGAAGGAAGGAAGGAAGGAATACTGTGATACACATTAGTTGTATTTCGGTAGGTGAGAAGTAGTCATTGGGACGCAAGTCAAATAAGAGGGGTAGTCAATGACGTTCTTAGATAGGGAGCAATTTTCCAAAAACAACAATATTATGAAAGTGAAACCAGCACATTGTTCCATTAATCATTTTTTGCCTAATACCCAGAGGACAAGAACTCTAATTTTTATGGGACCACAGGGTATTATATTTTAAAAAGATTTGCCATTTTTGTGTCTTTTTTCCCCCCAAACTAAATCCACTCTTGCCTATGCTTCCTTGCAGTGACATTGAGGTTTGTCTTCCAGATATTAAGAAGTCAAGACAAACTGTTTTCATTTCCTAAGTGCTGCTAGATCGAACCGTGCTGTAAAGGGAGTGTTAACCTTGGAAACCTGCCATAGTTATGCTTTCTCTGTGCTGTTGCCTCTTAAAAGAATTCACTTCCGGGGCCTTTGGGTGGCTCAGCTGGTTAATTAAGTATCTGACTTTTGATTTCGGCTCAATTCTTGATCTTACAGTCCTGAGATCAGATCTTGGAGCCCTGTGTGGGGCTCCGCCCTGAGTGTGGATCCTGCTTGGGATTCTTTATCTCTCTCGCTCTCTCTACACCCGACCCCACCTCTGTCCTGCACTCATGCACACACACACTCTCTCTCCCCAAATAGGTTAATAAACCTTAAAAAAATTTTTTTAAAGTCTTAGCTTCCATTAGATGTAGAAAATAGATTTTTTGCATATTGTCTGGGTAGAAACATCCCAAATTTTGTAAAATAGTTGGGATCATGTCAAGGCATATTATTATTATTATTATTTAAACTTTAATTTGTTAAAGACATGTTATTTTAAATATAGTGGAAAAATATAGTGGAACAGATTTAAAGAATATTTGCCTTTTTTCACAGAAAACCTCACAGAGCTTTACAATAAAGGCAAGTTTCATCTTCTTCGTTCAAATCTTTGTCCTTCTGGGGCAAGTATTTAATTTTACTAGACCCTAAAGGCAATTAACAGTGTGTGTTTCAGGTTGTATCAAAACCAAACATTTTTCTTACTTAGCACATTTAATGGCCCTTCTCTTTTATGCAAGATCAAGACAAGGTTAAGAACACTCATGTTGCAATTTGCTGATTTCATAGTAAAATCGATTTAATGTATTCATGTTTATTTAAAAATTTTAAATTATTCTTTTGTTATTTATTTGTTTTTGCCATTCATGTGTTGATTCAGAAACAACTTGGAAGATGACCTATCAGTCTATTTCTAAGAAGTGTCAAAATGAGTAGCAGATCAGAATCATCTTATTAATCAGTACAATGTTCTCATTTTACCTACCGGTTGTCCAAAGTGATTTCATATTTCTGAAATTGTGCTCCTGTTCTCATTCTGTTATTTATCTTATAGCTAGTTAAACCTACTGTGGTTTCTCCTGCTTCCTTAAACCATTTGAATATATTTTCTGCAGATTCAGAAAGAAAATGTAGATAAGCCAGAATATATCAATACAAAAAAATTAAATGTACAATCAGATAAAAAACATGAAATTTTAAAGCTTTATTACTTTCTTCAAATTTACAACACCCTTAACCCACACCAACAGCACAGATTCAGAGAAGCATGTCAACCAGATTTCCAGAGGAAATTGCATTTATTTTAATAAAAGGTGCATGTTTTCAACTTTGAAAATCTTAACATGGTGTAGTGGTATCCCATCATTATACTCTGCATTCCTTTCTTGAAGAGTGATGTTGAGCATATTTTCCTCAGCTTCTTTGCCATGTGCACATTCTTTTGGTGAAGATTTTATTCAAGTCTTTTGCTTGTTTTTAATTGGATTGTTCATGGTGTTAATGCTGAATGTTGAGCATTCTTCATAAATTCTGGATGGATTTCCCTCTCAGATATGTGGTTTCCAAACATGATCTATCTGTGTGCAGCTTAGTTTTTCATGCTCTTAACAATGTCTTTCTGGCAAACAAAAGATCTCCTTTTAGTCTATCAAATTTATCGTCTGTCTTATTGTGTTGTATCTAAGGACCCCTAGCCTTAACCACAGTTGACAAATATTTTATTGTATGGTTTTTTTTCTATAAGTTTGATGTTTCACATTTAGATTTACATTCCACTTGGTGTTTGCTTTGGTGTGTGGTGTGGAATTCAAGTACAGATTTATTTTTTTAATGTGTGGTGTCTAGTTATCTCAACACTGTTTGTTGAAAGGGCTATCTTTCCTCCATTGAGTTACTTTTGCCCCTCTGTCAAAACATCAATTCTTGGGGCACCTGGGTGGCTCAGTCAGTTGAGCACCCGGCTTCGGCTCAGGTCATGATCTCACGGTTCGTGGGTTCAAGCCCCGCGTCAGGCTCTGTGCTGACAGCTAGCTCAGAGCCTGGAGCCTGTTTCAGATTCTGTGTCTCCCTCTCTCTCTCACCCTCCCCTGCTCGCACTGTCTCTGTCTCTCAAAAATAAATAAAAACCATAAAAAATTTAAAAAAAAAACGTCAATTCTTCACACATGTTTGGATATCTAGTTCCCTTGATGTATTTATCTGACTTTATGGCAAAAGCACACTGCCTTGATTACTGTAACTTGTTAATAAGTTTTAAAATTGTCTAGCATTTCAAGTGTTTGGTATACAAATTTTTTAACCTTAATTATTTATTGTTTTTTTTTAAAGAGAGAACAAGTATTAACAGAGGAGGGGCAAAGAGAGTGGGAGACAGGGAATCCCAAGCAGGCTCTGTGCTGACAGAGGTGGATCTCCAATCCACAATCCATGAGATCATGGCCTGAGCCAAAATCAAGAGTTTGATGCTTAACCGACTGAGCCACCCAGGCGCCCCAGTATCCAAATTGTTTGAGTTCTTCTAGTTTCTTTACCTCTCCAGTCACAGAGCGGACTCATCACTTCGAGAATGAACCACTTTGGTTCCCTTGCCAGTTTCCTCTTGTTCACTTACACAGTGTTTCTCGTGAACCTCAGATGAAAAGCGAAGGCACGTGTTACACAGTGGAGGTATCTGTGTTTGCAGCTAAGTGAGGAGAAACCACCGAGCTGCCCTTTCCGGTCACCTGGGGTGTTTTGCTAAGGCGACTGTTGTCTGTTTTTAAATGAATACTGAGCTGTGACCACAGAGCCTGATGTGAAGCTCTAACCCATGAACCGTGAGGATCATGACCTGAGCCAAAGTTGGACGCTTAACTGACTGTAATGCTGTGTGTCTACTATAGGCACACACACACATAATATATACAATAAAACAAAAATACATAAATAAAAATAAATTAATACTCTGGCCAAGCTTGAATCCCAATCAACACACACCACATCCCTATGGATGGGAACTGAGCCTCTGTACCTTTTAACGTCTTCCAAGCTGATTCGGATGTCAAATGTGTGGGGAAGCACTCTTAGAGAAGGAAGTTTGTGAAGAAAAGACAGAGGCCACTGCATCTTCCACAGAACATTCCTGAAAAGCACTGCGCAGACTAGCAGGGCGCATGCTTGCCAACTACGTGTGGCATCACAGTCTCTGGGGCACCTGGTTCAGAGACACACGGGTCTCTCCTCCTTTTAATTGCTTCCAGAAGCAATTATCTCAACCGTCAGGGGTTAACAAAAGAATTTTCCTTAAAAGCTCGTAAGCAGCCTCTTCCTTTCTTAATCATCAAATAAGCTGACAATTTTATTCACAGTAAACCCTCTGACAGGGATCTTTTTTGGTCTGACATGTGGATGTCTTTCAGCAAACAGAAAGGACGTGGAAACATCATGACAAGGTGAAAAGTAAAACTTATAAAGTTATCATCCCCAAATTGCCCAGTTTACCATGAACTTCCACAAACCTGCTCGGTGTTAGCAGGAATGCAAGTTTTGCTTCATTTATAAGTCCACCAATATTTATTTCAGAGTCAGAATAAGTAGAATCAACTCATTCCCATCAAAAAGTCAGAAAGAAAATCTTTTTGTGTCTAGTTCTCAAGCCATCCATGGTTCCCAGCTAAGTAAACCAGGGTGATGTTTTGCTTACTGTCTATTTAAATGTTTTGTTTGGACTTTTTTTTTTTATAAAGATTGTTTATTTATTTTGAGAGAGAAAGAGAGAGAGCATGTGTGGTGTTCAACATGGGGCCAGATGTGGGGCTCAAAACCACGAAACTGAAATCATGACCTGAGCCAAAATCAAGAATCAGTCACGTAATGGATTGAGCAGCCCAAGTGCCTCAAATGTTATTTTTAAAGAGACAAACTATAATTCATATTATACTGACACACTTTGGTTATAAATATAAATCTTGACTATTCTCCTGCTTCCTCCTAAATGCTTTCAAGAAGGAAAACCTGGGGGCTGATTTCAGCTCAGGTTATGACCTCATGGTTTTGGGACGAGTCCTCCATCCTGTTCTGTGCTGACAGTGCAGAGCCTGCTTGGGATCCTCTCTCCGTCTCTCTCTCTCTCTCTCTCTCTCTCTCTCTCTCTCTCTCCCTCCACTACTCCTGCATTTTCTGTCTCTCTCAAAATAAATAAACATTTAAAAAAGGATAACCCTGAGCCTATAACTTTTTGTGTTTGTTTTTGTCTTTTTATTTTCAGTTGGAAACCACTGAGATTTAACAAATCTTTACTCCACAAATAGAAGTTCATTATTCAAGGGGCTCCTAGGAGGCTCAGTCAGTTATTCGTCCAACTTCAGCTCAGGTCATGACTCATAGTTTGTGAGTTCAAGCCCCATGTCAGGCTCTGAGCTGTCAGCACAATCTGTTTCAGATTCTGTGTCTCCCTTTCTCTCTGTCCCACCCCCACTCATGCTCTGTCTCTTTCTGTCTCTGAAAAATAAATAAGCATTAAAATTTTTTTTAAAAAGAAATTTGTTATTCAAAAAGATAGCTTTGAAACCTCCTGGGTAAAACTTATTATCCTAAAGGCTTTCTCTTGTTGGCAGCAAATATGTTTTCACAGTCAACGTATCAAATGTATCAGTAATTTCACTGTAGAAAGTTATACTACTGCATGATTATAGGACACATAATGAGTTCATGGGGATTTCTTTTAAAGGAGTGTGAACACATTCTGATTCAAATATTGTATACTGGTTGCTCATAAAAGCACTATTTGGGTGTTGATAGTTATAGATGCCATGTTTGTAAAGGGAGTCATCTTTGCCAAAAGAATAAAACAGACTTTAGATAGTTTTTCTCATAAACTTTGTCATCTAGGTCTATGTAAGTTCATTGAACTCATCACCTTGTAAAAGTATATGGCTTATAGTTTGCATAAGAATATCGCTTGTCTTTGTGCAGCAGAAAAATGACACTGGGCAGCATTAGGCTATTATCATCTGTCATATATGGGTCCCCATTTTCAAAGAAATCAAGTGACTGGACGTGTAGTACTTCATGTATTTTGTCAAATAAGCAGTGAGTCATTTGCCCAATTTATTGAAAGAAAGGAACAAAGGCATAAGGATGTTAAGTGATGAAATAGGAGCTGGAATTTGAGGGCAAAGTCAACCAAGACCTAGGATTTTTTTTAAAGTTTTTAATTTTCAGTACTTACAGATTTTTAGGAAGCTGCAAAATTATCTAGATGGTGGTCCCACGAATCCTCCACCAATTTCCTTCAGTAGTTAAATCCTGCATAGCCATGGTATAATACCAACACCTCCACACTGGTGTTGGGAGCTATCTGAACTCACCAGTAGGGTGAAAATTCCTGGTGAGGGTACAGCAAGTTTGCACGGTCCATTGCCCTTAGACAGCTACCGAAATCTACCCTCTTGTAACTTTCATTTCTGCTTGGGCACCAAACCTCAGAGTACTCTGCTGATTACTGTCAGGAGTGGCCTGTCCCCCTGCCCTGTCCCTGAGGTGTGATTGTACCTGGTCAGGAAAAAGATGAGTAAACTACATACATCCTAATACCACTAAGGCAAGAAACATTTAATGTTCTTCCTAAGCAATTAACTGATAACTGACTACCTTCTGGGCCTGGATGCCTTTGTAAAAGTCACTACTACAATAAAATGTATCAATCACCTTTGGGACTATGAAAGCAGGCATTATGTCTCCTGAGAATCTGTTTTTCTGGGAACTTTCTCATAGAGTTATAAACAGCCTAATGACACTTACTCATAAAAAACTGACCTTTACTAAACAATGGTGTTTGCCTCTTGGTTAAAGGT
>PISW01017420.1:0-10442 GCA_004023785.1 Mungos mungo
CTGCCCTTCTGCCACTCACGCTCTCTCTCCCTCAAAAATAAACAAACATTTAAAAACATTCAAAAGTATCTCAGTTCTCAATAGCCCTTTGGATCTTCGAGATATGAGCCCTGCTGGTTTTCAAAGCCAGACATTTCGGGGGCTCATCTTCCTGTTGCAGATCCCAGGGTTTGGGCAGCTAATGTGGGGAGCAAACCCCTCACTCCTCAGGGAGAAGCTCTGGATCAGTGAGATCCCTGTGAATGGGGGGGGGGGGGCCTGCCAGGAATGGGGGTTTGTTCCCTGCTGTGCTCCTGA
This sequence comes from Mungos mungo, assembly GCA_004023785.1. NCBI lineage: Eukaryota > Metazoa > Chordata > Mammalia > Carnivora > Herpestidae > Mungos > Mungos mungo. Next base: position 298 of record PISW01017420.1, read on the forward strand.
CTCTGGGACCCACCTCCCTGTGGCCCTCCTGCTGTGTGTTGTGAAGCAGCTCGTCAGCTGGTGTTCAGGTCTTTCCCGTGGATATTGTTGCACATGTGCCTGTAGATCCAGTGTGTCTGTGGGAGGAGAGGAATTCGGGATCTTTTCATGCGTTTGCCCTCCCACTCGGTTTGTGCATATTGATTTTATAGTCTGACACTCGACTAAGCTGTATTTTTCACTTTGGGTATTGTTTCGTAGGTCTGAGGCAACTTTGTGTAAGCAATTATATCAATGCGACTACAAGATTTTATTTTTGCCAGTCTATTTTTTTTTTTTATCTTATCATACTGGTTAGGACCTCCAGTAAACTGTTGAAAGAAAGTGATAAGAACACACATCGTTATTCCTGATCACAGAGAGAGTGTATTCGACATTGTACCACAGTTATAATGCCAATTTAGGATTTTTGTAGATGCCTCTTATCAGTTTAAGGAAGGTACTCCCTCTATTCTTGTTTACATGAGTGAGAAATTTTATGATCAACCAATGTTGGATATTTTTAAATGCTCGTTACGTATCTCTTGATAAGATAATATGGTTTTCTTAACTCTGTTAACATAGTGAATTATATATGTAATTTTTTGAATGTTGCCAAATCGCTCATTCCTAGAGTAACTCTATTATATTTTCATATACTCGATTTGCTGACATGGTTTTAAGAAGTTTTGCATCTATGCTCATGGGGGATATTAATCTATAGATGCTTTTTCTTTTAATGCCTCTCCCAAGTTTTGTTACCAATAGTAATGTGGCCTCATAAACTCAACAAATTGAGAAATATATGCATAAATACACACATATATATAATTACACTTATTATTTCATTATTTTACCTTAAATGATTGATAGAATTCATGTGCAAAGTCATCTGATGTATAATTTGCTCTTTTGGAATTTTCTTGATGAATTAAATTTCTTTAATAAATAATGAAATATTCTGATTTTCTTATTGTCTTTCGTCAATGAAAGGAAATTGTATTTTTCAAGAAACCTCTCATTTATCAAATTGATTGGTGTATAGTTATTTCTAATATTCCCTTCATATTCTATTTCCTTTTAATTGTATAGTTTCTTTGCTGATTTATCTTCTTTTGTTCTTAACATTGATAGTTATTTTTCTGTTTTATCTTTATTATTCTTCCTGGATTTTTTCCCTACAATTTAGTGAACATTTCCACGTAACCAATTTTAACACTTGAGTTTCTCCAGTTACTCTCCCTTCTATTTTTTAGCCCTATTAACATTCACCGTTTTTTCTATCTTCTCTTTTCTATTTGTCCTTTTCAATGTTCTCTCTTCTGTGGGCTTAACTTTTTTCTTTCTAATTACTTTGATTTTAATTTTCCTTTTTCTATTTCTTAAGGTAGAAAACTAAAACTTGTGTTTAAACCATCCTACTTTTAAGGATTGACTTCTTTTTTCCTTCTAAAACTATTGTTGCACTCTCTCATTTTTATACACAGTTCATTTCATTGAATTCTATGAAATGTTTCCTAATATTCCTTGCGGTTTCTTCTTTGACCTGTCAGCTATTGAGCATTTTCTTGCTTAATTCCCAAATATTCATTTTTTCCTAAATAAATTTATCCCCCCTGAACATTTTTTGTGGTAGGTATGTTATACAAAGAACTACAAAATAAATACAGAATAATTTTTAAAATGTACAAATAAAATAAAACACAAATAATTAAATAAAATGCAAAAAATACAAGGAAGCTTTTAAAAAAGCATCAACAGAGAAATTTGCAGAATAGTGATTGTGCCTTTAGGGAGACTTAGTTGCCAGGCTAGCCTCTGGCAAGATGTATCAAAAGGAAGTATATTTTAAGATTATTAGGACAAAAATGGTTAAACAGCACATATAGAAGAAAAAAATCCTTGAGAATACATTGAAAAATATGTGAAGATATTTAAACAAAAATAAAAAACCTTTTGATTAATTATAAAATAATCCTACATCTATCTAAAGATAGAAAATATGATAATATTAGTATGAATGAATTATATTCCATCAACAATTTCTCTGAATTGAATACAAAACATCAGATAACTGAAAAGATTCACAGGACTTCCCAGTGTACACTCACATAAGGTCTTTAATGAAATAAACGCATGACAGGAGAAGCAAAATCAAGGTATCAGAGAGAGATCCCAAAGCCTCCAGGTATAGTCATCCAGAGTCTTCCCTCAGTTGAACAGGACATGCTTTGTCTTTAGATTATGAACTGCCATAGTACCTGTGAGGTATCTCTGCTTTATGGAAGCTCAAAGTCAAGTCTGCAAAGAAATCTTGTATACCTTGTTGGTCATAGAACTAAACTCAGGCTGTCTAATTCATTAAACAGGGTGCATTTCACCAGTCAGTATATCTCTAAACAGTGTCAGGAAGCTAGTAAACAGTATCTCCAGAGTTTTGAACTTTAAATAACACACTATAAATCACTAGTGACCATATCTAATTCATATTTTGGCCAGATACTGTGTCAGATAATTGATCATTAACTACATGTAAGTCTTCCTCTGGCTAATTATTTTCCATTCTACATCTTGTAAGGGTTTTAATCCAATCACAATACATTTGATTATGGATAGCTGTAAAAGGATCCTACTATCAGTATTTATTTAGTGCCAGTTACTGAGTAGACAATTCAGTCAGTACTTAGTAATGGTTAATATAATGTTTTACATAAATTATGCAAGATTTATCACAGAAGGAATAAAACGAAGATACTACCATTAAGACCAAGAGAATATAAACCACCTGTGATATATTGTGCTCTACAAGCTGAAGAGTATAACATATTTAAGCATAACATTATTATTTGATCCGTTACGATATATTATTATTAGGTTTTCTGTTTAATTTCCCTTTTAATATTTTAATCAAGATACCTAATTTTAACATTTGTAGAAGTACAAATGCGGTCATGCCCACCTCCACCTCAGATTCCCAATGCTCAGAATATGGCAACGACAATAAATTATCGGGATGGAGAAAAAGTATCTGTTGTCTGTCATGACGATTATATGATTCAGGATGGAGACGAAATCGTGTGCAAAGATGGAAGATGGCAGTCCATACCACACTGTGTTGGTCAGTAATCATCACTTGCTTTATGACATTCTTTCAAAGGTTAATACTCCCCTGTGCTTCGTGTAAATGAACAAGATAAGGGTCTTTCTCTATATCTATTTCATTTTATCTTGAAACAGTAAATTACATTTTAAGTATACAAATCACTCCGTATTCATTCACTTCTAGTGTGAAATGAACAAATACTTTAGGTTACTCGTGTGAATACCATAGAAAATTCCTGTTTATGCCTGTTTCACTCTTCATGATGAACAGAACAAGAATGAAGGAGCAGAGTGAACAAGAAGATACTAGTGTAGATTTGATGGAGACATATGGGCTTGCAAGTTTCAAGTTTCAGTTTTATTTGTCCTTTTCATCTCTGTTCTCTATACAGAAAAAACCCCATGTCTTCAACCACCTCAGATAGAACATGGAACCATCAAATCCTCTAAATTTTCAAGAAAAATGGACGTAATATTCAAACCCGAGCTCTACGCACATGGCACCAAATTAAATTACGCTTGTGAGGAAGGTTTCAGGATATCTGGAAACGATGAGATGACGTGCCACATGGGAAAATGGAGTTCTCCGCCTCGGTGTGTAGGTGAGGACAGTATGCAAACCACGATTCTGTTTTTGATAGAATCCATTAGACATAATCAGTTGTCATCAGAGTCATGACAAAGAGTCTTTTAGGTTCTAAATAAATAAACTCATTTGTACCTAAAGACCTAAAATCATTTATATATTTATGTATTATCCTTTTGAATTAATTATCCTGAATGAATTAATTTCATTGATTCATTACAGACTCACTTTGAATTCTGGCCATTGTTTAGGGAAAACTACGTGTGTAGTGCAATTATACCTACCTATTCCCATTCCTTTCCCATTGATGAAACTTCTACTGTTTGCTTTGCCATGAGTTTTTCTTTTTAATTTGTCTGATTTTTCCTATAATGTCATTTCTGAGTTATTACAATAAATGGTACTTAAGATGATTAATTCTCAATGCTCTTCTTTTTATTATTCACTCATGGTTTGAGAAACACTGATGGTCTCTTTCATAAATATATTGAAATTTTTATTATTTTATTTTTATTATTTAAGTTTTAGCTTAAATTCCAATTAGCTAACACGCAGTGTAATCTTAGTTTCACGTGTAGAATATGGCGATTCAACACTTCCATACAACTCCTGGTGCTCAAAACAAGTGCCTCCTGAATCCCCATCACCTATTAAACCTGTTCTCCCACCCACGTCCCTTCTGGTAACCACATTGTTCTCTATAAGATTCTGTTTCTTGGTTTGCCTCTCTCTCTCTCTCTCTCTCTTTTTTACCTACTTTACTCATATGTTTTGTTTCTTAACTTCCACATATGAGTGTAATCATGTTATTTGTCTTTCTCTTGACTTTCTTCACTTTGCATTATACTCTCTAGCTCCATCCTTGACATTGCAAATCATAAGATTTTATTCTTTTTATGGTAGTGACATTGCAGTGTATATTTATACCACCTCTTCTTAATCCATTCATCTGTTGATGGGTGGTTGGGCTGCTTCCATATCTCGGCTATTGTAAATAATGCTGCTGTAAACATCAAGGTACAGGTATCCCTTTGAGGTAGTATTTTTGTATTCTTTGGACAAACATCTAGTAGTGCAATTGCTGGATCATAGGGTAGATTTATGTTTACTTTTTTGAGGACTCTCCATACTGTTTTCCAGAGTGGCTGCACCAGTCTACATTCCCACACCAACATGAAAGAGGGTTTCACTTTCTCCACACCCTCCTCAACCCCTATTGGTTCTTGTGTGTTGATTTTAACCTGTCTGACAGGTATGAGGTGATGTTTCATTGTAGGTTTGAATTGCATTTCCCTAATGAGCAGTGATGTTGAGGATCTCTTTGTGTGTCTGTTGGCTGTCTGTATGTCTTCTTTGGATGTATGTCTCTTCAAGTCTTCTTCCCATTTTTAATTGGGTTGTGTTATGGGTGTTGAGTTTTGTAAGGTCTCTATATATTTTGGCCAGTAACCCTTTATCAGATATGTCTATTTTATTAACCCTTATTTTTCTCAATTCTATTGTTCTTTCTTTCTTCATGAAGTCTCAATCGTGCTTCTGCTACCTTTTCACTGCTGTATGAAGAATCCCTTAAGCAATCCTTTAAAGACAGATGTGCTGTAGACATAGTCTCCATTTTCCTTTGTCTCAGAACGTCTCCATTTCTCCCTTACATCCTAAGGATGACATCACTGGATGGAGCATGCAGGGATGACTGTTTATTTTCTTCTAGCACTTGAAAAATGCTGTCACTTCTCTCTGGCTCGATGGACATAGATGAGAATCCACTGACACTTACACCCTTTTTCTCCTAGAGGTTTGCCTAATTTATGTATAGCTGCTTTTGAGCTTTTTCTTTTTCCTTAGTTTTCCTCAGTTTGACTATGATGTATCTTGGCATGAATTTCTTTAGAGTTATCCTGTTTGGTTTTTTCAATATTGAATGTTTATGCCTTGTACACAATTTGGGAAATTTTCAACCATTTTTTTAAATCTCCAACCCCTTTCTTTTCTCTTTCTCGTTGTCCAGTCTCTTGCTGTACTCTTATTGGTCCTGAGTCCTGTCACTTTTGTTTGTTTTCAGTCTGTTTCAAAATGAGGAACCTGCATTCTATATTCAAGTTTATTTATCCTTCTGTCATCTGTAATCCAAGACAGAGCCCATCCAGTAAGGGTTTTTAAAAATCCAATATTATATTTTTCAGTCCTATAATTCCCATTGGATTTTGAAAAACCATCACTAAATAATTCCAGTATCTGTGTCATCTCCATGTTGCCATGTGTTGCTCTTCTTTCTCTTTTGAGATTTTCCTGGTCTTAGGTATAATGAGTGATTTCTTCTCTCTTTTTGTAAAGTTTTATTTATTCTAAGAGTGTGAGCACTCATGCCAGCATATGAGCAGGGGAGGGGCAGAGAGAGGGAGAGAGAATCCCAAGCAGGCTCCTCTCTGCCAGCACAGAGCCCAATACAGGACTCGAACTCATGAATCATGAGATCATGACCTGAGTCAGAATCAAGAGTTGGGTGCTCAACCCACTGAGCCACTCAGATGCCCCTATAATGAGTGATTTTCAGTTGTATTCTAGACATTTGGGATATTCTGTTTTAAGGCTCTGGATTTTGTTGACATCTCTTATTTATCAGGCCTCCATTACTGCCAGACACAGTACAAGTCCAGGCTTCCCACTCGGCCTCCATTGACGCCGGGGAAAGTGGAGAGGTGTCTTGTTCCCTGAGTGTGGATAGAAGTCTGGGCTCCTCACTCAGCCTCTGATGATCACTGTTGATTTCTGAGCAACACAGGGAGAGGACTGGTTGAGGTTTCTTTATGAGGTTTTTTTGGGAGTTATTCAAGTACTGGAAAAAATATTTCTGTTTTGTTAGAAGATTCCTTTCCTGGACTTTTGGCTAAAGAGAGCAGGCAAATTTGTGGAATTTTTTTTCATGAACTTGATATCATTTCTGGGTTCCAGTCTTCTTCAGTGCTCAGTCCAGGATCCATAGAAGGTAACATGAAAAGCCAAACTCACTGCAGTGTAATTCCTGGAGTCCCAAGGTCTCTGATCAGACTGATGTCTACTCTGCATCTTTCATAATCTCTTATGTGTTGGTTTTTTATATGTTCAGGGTTTTTAGTTTCACTTACCAAAGGGATAAGCAGAAATGTTTCTACCTCATCATGTCCAGAATAGGAGGCCAGCAACTCCCTTTCACATGATACAAATTTGTAATTCTTTGAGTTAATTAAAGCAGCTGAGTTTCTTTTGTAATAACAATGAAAATCAATACACAGCGACTAGGGATCCGGTAGACACTGCAGTATGTTGTAACTAAGGAGAAGATTTCTGTGTGTATATTAGCTACCTATCTGTCTGGCTTTTATTCAGTAGAAAAAAATGTTTCTTAATACAAAATACTGCAAAGCAGACATATTTGTTAATGCTCTATGTGTATTTCCAGGTGGGACAAAAGGGCTTAAACATGTTATTCTCAGTTTAAGTGATTAGAATGTCTTCAATGAATCATTTCTGTCAGCAGAAACCACAAGTCTTGATATTGTATGTTGTGCTATATTTCTATTTGCTTTACTCTAACCTGTTTTTCTTTGGACTTTCAATAAATCAAACAATATTATTTTTAGACCCTAATGAAATATGTGGGGCCCCTCCGCCTATTGTCAATGGAGACATAACCACATTCCCAAAATCGGAGTATGATCCAGGATCATCGGTTGAGTACCAGTGCCAGTCCTTGTATGTGCTTGAGGGAAACAAGGTCATAACGTGCAGCAAAGGACAGTGGTCCACACCACCAAAGTGCTTGGGTAACTATTTTAATATTCACATGGATCCTGGGAAAATCAGTATAATGAGATGATGTTTTACTGTTTTTAAGAGAATTTTCACGGGTTAACCAACCACTATTCTGTCAAATGTTTGACTACCAAATATTAATATGTGAAGAAATAAAGTTTGAAAAAACTCTTGTTCGAGCAATAACAGCATCACAATATTCCCTAATGAAAGCTATTGTAATTGGCATGATGAGTCATTCATTACAACATTTAATTATCATACTTTAAATTTTTTTTAATGTTTATGTATTTTTGAAGGAGAGACAGAATGTGAGTGGGGGGAGGAGCAGAGAGAGAGAGGGAGACACAGAATTCAAAATGGGCTCCAGGCTCTGAGCTGTCAGCAGAGCCCATGGGGCTTGAACTCACAAACCGTGAGATCATGACCTGAGCTGAAGTGGGCCGCTTAACCAACAGCCACCCAGGTAGTCCTAATCATCATATTTTAAACATAGTACCTCAATTACACGTCATTAATCATTTAAAATGATTTACATCTCTGGGATGGATTTTCAATGAATTCATTTGGAAAAGGTTTTGAAAACAAAGCTCTGGACCAGTGTAGGTTCTACTTGAAAGTCTGAAATTTTGTGGAAAATATTTGTTTACTACTTAATGCTTACGTTGACTTTTTTTAACCTTCAGATGTATGTATAATATCAGAAGACATCATGAAACAACATAACATACAATTAGGACGATCTTCTAAGAAAAGAAGATATTTCCCAACAAGGGCTACTGTTCAGTTTGAATGTAAACGTGGACATCGTGTGCAGACACGAACATTGCAGGCAACCTGTTGGGACGGGAAGCTGGACTATCCTCTTTGTGTAAAACACAGCGGTTAAGATGCAGTCCTAAAGTTAAAGTACGTACATTTATTCAAAATTTTCATGATCAATACAATTCTGTTTATTTTGTCAAGTGTTGCTTAATTCATTTATATTCATAGCAGAAATTGTGTTAAATATTATATGGATGATGTGATTATAATCTGAGTGAGGAATAAATCACTTCTAAAAAGCACCTCATTGAAACTTGGCAAACCGAAATGCTTTGTGTCCTATTCAAAGAATATCTATGACAAGAAATTAGATTCAATCACTTCAGGGCCACCTCCTAACCATCTTTCTCCTACCTCTCTCAAATCTTTCTCTATAATGTCTGCAGCTTCCTGAGACTGTCCATTTCAGAGGAAATGGGAGAAAATGTTTTTCCATCCTCAAAGTAATTTCACTTCAAAAGCACATCAAAACCTCACTGTATCATACCTATGTTAGTAAGAGGATGTAAGTAGTAGTTGTTACTTACATTTGCTTACCTATCAATAGATAGATATACCAAAAAAAAAAAAAATCATGAAGTAATGATCTCCTACAAGATAACTCTCTAGCACACATGAAAATTCAAAGAAATCATAAAGAGATATTAGACTCTAACTGGGTGCACAACTATCATAATATAACATGAAAAGTGACCAAAACATCTGATATCAAATATAAACACACACACACATTATACTTTGAGTGTTTATAGAACAAAGATTGTCAGGAAACGCAATAAAAAACTGACAATAGAATTTAGAGAATCTAGGGGTAAGAGTTGGTGTTTAACTTCTTAACTTCTTAATATTTACCTGCATTCCCCATTTATCTATCTTTAATATACATCACCTTTACCACAAGAACATGTTATTTTAAAATAAAGATAAAGTAAGACAATACATGTTGAGAACTATGAGGACCTCTTTGGTAATGATCTTCAAATCTAATGACATTTTCATGATTTCGTTGCTATAGAGGGTTTGGAAACATTCAACCACAATAATCTGAAATGCAATTTTTAAGCTCATACATTTCAAACAACATAGATAAACTCAGTTGACCAAAAACATTTTTAACTTCTATAAAAACATGAAAACCTTAAGATGAAAATAAAGATAAAATTAAGGTAAAAATATTTTAAGGTGATATCTTCTTACTTCATTTTGCATCACATCAAGTGGCATTTTCAGAATAAGAAACCTGGCTGTCTCTACAGAGCCAATTTATCTAAATCTGAATTACAAGTGACAGTCAGTTTTCTGTCTGTAAAGTAAACAAAGGAATATTGTTACAACTGACAAGTTATCTTTGCTGTTAATATTGGTGTATGTACATTTGTCCAGAACCTTTCACCCAGTGCTTGTGGAATCTACATATAACACTTGACCTATATGTAACCAGTATGGCCTATAACCCATTATTTTCAATTTTTGGCTGCAAAATAGTGACTTTTAAGATTAATTCTAATATTTTTCTGCACTTGTCATTCCCCTGTAAAGATGAGTGTTAATTTGCCAACGCTCTAATAGTTTTACCTAAAAAGATTTGGTAAACTTTATTTTTACTCTTTAATTTCCAATTTTTGGAGTAAGAACTTGATGATAGTGACCTTCTGATGGTTTTAGAGATTCCTTCCTCCCTCCCTTCCTTCCTTCTTTTTTCTTTTTCTTTCTTTCTTTCTTTCTTTCTTTTTCTTTCTTTCTTTCTTTCTTTCTTTCTTTCTTTCTTTCTTTCTTTCTTTCTTTCTTTCTTTCTTTTTTCTTTCTTTCTTCTTTCTTTCTT
>PISW01017421.1:0-10442 GCA_004023785.1 Mungos mungo
CTGCCCCACCAGTGACTTCGGCTGTCCTCCCCGGCGGTGCTCCCTGCCTCTGCCTCCTTAGTCTCGGATGCCTGGCCGGGCCTTCAAGGCATCGCTCAGATGGTTCTGACCACAAGCCTCCGGCAGCGTCTCCTGGTCCAGCTTTGCCAGTTCACCTGCCTGCCCCAGCGGCGGCGGCGGCTTCCCGGTGCCCCGTGTGGGAGGCCCGTCCTGGCTCCATCAGGGGACGTGCTGCGGTCCGTGGGCGAGGCTGTCCCGCAGGGGAAGCTGGGAGGGCCAGGGTCCTCCCAGTGCTGGCCTAGGGCCTGAGCACGTGCTGCCATTGTACCTCCCCCTGCTCCCTGCCCCCGCCTCTGTCCCTGCACACCCAGCCCGCTGTCCTCCGGGGGACACGAGGGCGTAAATCACGCGGCCCGACAGAGTGGAGCCGGGGCCGGCTGGCTGGACGTTAGGGAGAGGCGGGAGGTCGTTTTCTCCACGTCTTCCTCGATCTGAAAGAGGCTTCTAGGGCGCCCAGGGGGACGGTGGCTTATGGGAGGCCAGTGCGCTGAACCGGGACGGCTTCGGGCCCGGGGATGCGGGAGAGTGCGGGCCCTCAAATCCCCTTTGCGTTCTTCCATCAAAAAATGGCTCATAATCGTTTATTTGTCTTTCTCTCCTGCTGTCATTTCTCACAACTCTGCAGACTGTTTTCCCTCGCAGCCTCTGCCTGGAGCAAAGCCACGGTGACAAGGAGACGGTCCTGGCACCGCAGGCATTAACCAGAGTTGACAAGGGGGACGCTGCCTCCCCAGAGCCTGTAGCGGGAGCAGAGCGAAGCCCGGTGCTCAGGTGAGCCCTGGAGCCCCCACCTGCCCTGTGCCCCCTCTAAACTCTGCTTGGGAAGTAGGACACCACGGCCTGAGAGGGCCCTGGCGGCCCCAGGACTCAGACCCCGCAGCGGGGACAGCCAGCGACCCCTCCCAGCAAGCCACCCGGAGGATGCTGGCCAAGAAATGGGGAATCCAGCTGGTGGAGGAGGGAGATGGGCGCCCCATGAAGGCCGTGGTTCAGGTGCAGCTTTAGGCGCTGTTCTGAATAAGCGTCCCTGAACCGTAACCGGCAGGGGTCCTGGAGACGCTGCAGGTGGACCGTGGGAGTGTGCGGAGCAGGGGGAGGGGCGGGCACGGCCTGGGCTCCCACGGTGCCCCTGGGGCCGCGCCGGCAGGTGCCCCGGGGTCCCCGGGGTGAGGTTGGTCTCTCTCAGAGATCGCGGTTTCGTAGTTTCCGTTCTGCCCCATCCATCCTCCCTCCCCGTCTCTCAAGAGGGACCCGAGCGAGGCCTCAGTTAAACCTGATCTCGTCTCCAGTGCTCCTTCCGGGAAGCCAGCCCCGGGCCCGCAGCAGTTCCTCAGAGTCACCGACTCTGGGGACGTAGGGGTTTCCTCAACCCATCGTCCTCATGCGGGAGTCCCACCGATCGTTGTCCATGCAAGGCTCTCCTGGTGCCGGAAAGGTGAACAGCCAGCCCATTAGCCCCGCCCCCACCACGATGGCGGCCATCGACACCCAGCCTGTTCTCGCACACGCGTGCTCCGCTGGGTCTAAAAGTAGGGCCGTGGAGTCTGATGAGGCACCCTTGACACCATTAGCATTAATATTCAAAATGCATTTCCGTCCAACCTGCAAAGTCATCTAAATTGCCCTGTATAAGCAGGGCCTGTCCTCTTTGGAAGATGGCCATGCTGAGCTCACGTCCCCAGGGCGCAAGCCCCCGGCTGCCTCGCCATCTGCGTAAACACTGGCGCTCGGCTGCCACGTTCCCATTCCCTGCAACCAGCCACACGGCGGATGCGTGGGCGTCCCTGGAGTTGCAGCTGCTTTACAGAGACTGTGCTCACGTTGGATCCCGTTGGTCATTACAGATATTCAGGGAAGAGGCAGCTGGGGACTCCGGCAGCCTCTCGGGAAAGTCTGCCTTGTCTCACGGCGTTCCTACCTGGTGGGTCAGCAAAGCGACCCAGGGTTGGCCACCATCCTGGCCCCAAGAAGGGCTGGGAGGAATTCAGAACTGAAACTTTATTATAGGACTCAGCTGGGCAGAGTCGAAGTCAGCTGTACCCAGGAGCCCTGCCCAGGCGAGCACCCGGCCTCCTGCTTTGTCATTTACAGGGGACTCTGTGTCCCTCGGGAAACAGCTCCAACGCCATCCCTCCATCCCTTGGTTCATCCTCCATTCTTACTTTGAAACCTTGGGCACCGTCAGGTTCACAGTCGAATGCTAAGGCCTCAGACGCCCCTTCTCCACCCATCCCCCATCAGGCACATCCCCCACCCATCCCCCATCAGCTGGGCTCGGCGAGGACCGGCATTTTCTCTCAGGCTGAGAGTGGGAATCTGTGGACTGGAAGGCGATGACTCATGCGTGTGCACCAGGCGCCTCACTGACCGGGACGGGGCGTCTGTAAGTGGAAGAAAACCCAATAATGTTGTAAATTACAAGGACATTTACTTAATGAGAGACCTGCGGTCCGGGTCCCCGCCTGGGCGCCCTGACTTTCCCACCGTTCTTGCTGTGCTGCCGCTCACCCCGAAGGTTTCACCTCAGGACCCGAGCATCTCCTTCCATCCCGTCTTCAGGGCAACTCCCAGAACTGCGGAAGGAAGGGAAGTGGGGGCAGCCCATCCAGTGGTCATTCTTGAATATATTGGGGAGGCAAGTCTTCCCGAAAAGCAGCCCGTACCTCACGCCTTACACAAAAGTCAACTGAAAATGGATCCTGGGTCTCGATGGAGCATGGAGAGCTATAGTGCTTTTAGAAGAAAACGTAAGAGAAATTCTTCTTGACTCGGTGCCGGGCAAAGATGTATGAGGCGTGACGCCAAAGGCGCCATTCGTATAAAAACAGATGAATGGAACTTCATCAGAAATGTTTGCTCTGTGAGAGATTATCAAGAGAATGGAGACGGAAGCCCGGGCTGGGGGGACATTCTCTGAAGTCCCATACATGACAAGACTCTGTCCGGAATACACAAGGAATTCTCTGAACGCAGTAATAAGAAATCAAGCAATCCAACTAAAACTTTGGCACAACGCTTGAGCAGACCCTTGACGAAGGACTCACAGACGCCCCTTCTTTAGAGACGGGTGTTGAATAAGCACACGGAAAGCGGTTTCCCGTCACTAACCATGAGCGATATGCAAATTACCCCTAGGATGAGCCCGCTCGGGCGCCGGCTGGGGTGGACGGAATAACCAATACTGAGGACACCTGGGCGGACACGGTGTGGAAAGCGAGAACTCCGGGTGTCGCTGGGGGGAATGCGAACTGGCGCCTCCGATCTGGAAGGTGGTGGTCTCCTGGGAAGGCGGGCAGACGGGGCTTTGCGACCCCAGGATCGCACCCGAGGGCTTTTACGCTGGGAAGATGGGAGCTCACGTCGTACAAAATCCTGCTCACAGACGTGCATGGCAGTTTTATCTGCAGTCACCCCGAATTTGAAACAATCCAAACGCTCTTCAGGCGGCGAACACATAAATAGACTGTGGCAGACCCGACGTCGGAACGTTACTCAGCCACAGGCAGATGGGCGGGCTGTGAGTGCGGGCGGTACGGACACCCTCGAGGGCTGTGTGCCCAGTGACAGGAGCCAGTCTCGAGTGGTTACACGTTGTACGATTCCATTTCTGTGTCATTCCAGACGGGACCCAGCTCCAGGGGGGCAGAGTACACCGTGGTGGCCTGGGGTCGGCATGTGGGAGGGTGTGGCTGTCCAGGGGCTTCTGTGTCCTGGGGGGGGACAGCTCTGCGTCCCTGCTGTACTGACAGTGACTCAAATCAGTGCACGAGCTAGGTTGGCATAGGGCTCTATGCTGAGCTTCTTAAAAATTATTTTCTTATTTTAGAAGTGGGGAGAGGCAAAGGGAAAGAGAGAGAGAGAGAGAGAGAGAATCCAAAGCAGGCTCCCAGTGTAGAGCCCAACGAAATCGAGAGTTGGACACTCAACCGACTGAGCCACCCAGTCGCCCCTACAAGCCAAACATTTACAAAAGAGAGAGTCTATGGAAAAACGGACACACCCAGTCAGGAACCGTATTTCAGTCAACTGCATGAAGCCAGCTCGGACCACCTGGTCTTGACACATTCCGTGGTTGTGCAGGACGCGCCCTCAGGGCCAGCAGGGGAAGGGCATTCAGGAGCTCAGGGTATGATGGCCGAAATTCACATCAGTCTTCAGCCATCCCGAAATTTAATTATATTTAAAAAAAGCATTCGGCAGACTTCCGCTTCGCATCTGCTGTCCTGGGTCACGTGCCGTCTCAGACGCATCTCTGGCGTAGACGCAGACCACAGGACCACCAGGAATGGACCCTGTATTGGTCCCCAAGGGGGCGTGGGCTGCCCAAACCCCGTCAGGGTTCTGTGACAAGGAAGAGGGGCAGCGGCTCCCGTGCTGCTGCAGGATTCCTGAGACAGGGCTCTGCGGATGGAAGGGGAGGACGGGGACCAGGCCCCTCAGTGTCCCCTGTCTCACTGCCCTTCTGTAGGGGCAGAGCCAAGGTCGTCGCGTGCAACTCGGTGTTTCCCGGTGTCGGGCGGGACTTTAGAACTCTCTAGTGCCCACGGCCTCTGCAGCATCCAGGACCCCAGGTCCCCAGCCACGGGGACACCAGGAGAGCACAGAAGGGTCAGGAACTCCAGCTAGGTCCCCTGTCTCTCTGTCTCTGTCTTCCTCCCTCCATTCTGTTTCTCTTCTCCAGCTGCCTCTGAGCCCGTCTGCCACAGGTGGCCCTTCTCCACGTGGGGGGAGGGATGGTTGCTGAAGCCCACAGCCTGGCCTGGGTGGATCGTGACCCACAGGGAGAGGGGGCTTCTCTGCAGCCCTGGGAAGAGCCCCGGGCACTGAGGCCCCCGGGGACCCATCTGAACCGCATCCTTGCATCTCTCCGCACATCCTGGATGTCATCTCCACCTGCGGCCCCTGTGATGGGCGTCAGCAACCGTGTGGCGAGCAGAACAGACCCGAGGGGAAGGTAGCGCCTGCCCTCGTGAAGCCCCGTGCGATGGGGGCCCGGCCGTTAGCAGGGTAACTAACCCCTGGATGGCTTGATGGGACCGGCGGCTGTCAGGGGCGACAGAGCGAGCCTGGGGGGTGGGGGGGAACGGTTGCTGTGGGATCCAAGTGTCAGGGGCAGGGGGCGGGGCTCCTGAGGAGGACATCGCCAAAGGGTCCCAGATGGAAGGAAATCGGATCAGACGCAAGCAGCCACACCCACCCTAAGCCTCCACTCCCCTGGGAGCCGATGTGACGTCGACCAGCGCCGGGAGCGGTGACCCCGGAAATGTCCGGAGCCAGGACCGTCCAACCACCATGAGCTCCAAGACGTGCCAGCGCCCCTCCCGCCCCGCCCCCCCTTCCTGAGCTCACGTGTGATGGGGAGTGACAGCAGCGCAGGCTCAGGGCAGGAGTTGGGAGAAAAGTGAAGGAGGTCCCGCCCCCACGGCCCGGCCTGACGCGTGGGCCCCGCCTGGGGACGAGCACGCGGCTGAGTGAGGGCCGTCACAGCGGTCACGTCTGCGGGCTCGATGCACAGACAGGGGTGTGCGTCTGAACGAGTGACCCGGGACGTGGAGCGTGGTCCTGAGCGCGACCCCGGGAGGCGGGAAGCAGCCCCGGGAGGGTTCCTGTGGCAAAGCTCCGCGGAGGCGCCCCGAGCGCAGGCTGTCCGACTTCGCCCCGCCGTCGCCCCGGGCTTCACTGTAAAGAGGGGGCTGCCGAGAACAGAGCGAGAATCGGGCAGAGCGAACCCCACGTCCCGACAGCCCGTCCCCCGCAGGAGGACGGTCACGGCTCTGCGTGCAGCCAGCGGCACACCCAGGGGACCTGCGGAGGGCGGGCCGCTCCCACACCCGTCCTGTGCCTCTTCGTCTTCAGAACGAGAACAAGGTCAGGGGAGCCCCCCCCCCCCGCCCCCCACCTCCCGCTCCGGGTCCTGGGGGCTGCCGGCCTCCCACCCCCGGCCTCCGGGGCTCATCAGCGACTCTGTAACATGGGAAAAGGCCAGAGCAACTGGGGCCTCGAGAATAATATGAATACGTTTGTGGGTTTCTTCTAAAGGTTTTAGAAGAATTTTTTAAATTGCTTTAACATTTATAATTTTTATTTCTGAGAGAGAGAGCACCAGTGGGGGAGGGGCAGAGAGAGAGGGAGACACAGAATCTGAAGCAGCTCCAGGCTCCGAGCTGTCAGCAGAGCCCGACGCGGGGCTCGAACCCACGAACCGTGAGATCATGAGCTGAAGTGGGACGCTTCACTGACTGAGCCCCCAGGCGCCCCGGGTTTAAGATGTGTTCAAGCTGGGGAGCAGGGTTGTTTCTCCACAGATGTTCTCCCTGCCCCTAGGTTTATTTTAAAACTACTTCTGGGACACCTGGGCAGTTCAGTCTCTCTCTGTCTCAAAACTAAATAAATGTTAAAAAAAAAAAAACAAAACACTACCTCTTAGCCCAGTAGACATTCGGTTCCAAGCACGGGACCCGGCGGTGGGGCGCGCCCTCGCTGCCAGCCTCCACGGACGGGAGCCTCCAGGTGGTGCCCACCGTCAGGGCCCGAGGGCAGCCCCAGCACTGGCTCTGTGGGCATGGAGCTGTGCCAGCCCGGCTGCCCGGCTTGCCTCCTCGGGGGGCCTGCCCCCCTCTCGGGCACCATAGACGCCTCCATGGCAGCTGACTCCGGAGAGGCGGCCCGTGGGCTCTGGTGTCAGTGTGGACGCCGCCCCTGCTGCGGCTCCCCCTGCCTCTGCTCCCCCACCTCGCAGCCTGTGGCGGTGGAGGAGACACCTGCTTGTGCAGTGATGGCTCTGGCCGATCCCGGTGACGTCCCCTGTGGTTGGCTGTATCCGGGGAGCAGAGAACACCTGTCACCCCAAACCTCCCTCACCGTCTTCTCCAGCCCTGCTGCACGGGCAGGGGCATCTCAGGCCCATCTGCTTCCTCCCCGTGTCCGCCTGGAGAGCCTCCCCCGCTTGTCCCCACCCTGCCTCGTTCCGGCCCCGTCCCCTGCCTGGCAGGCACGGAGAAGCTTACTGAGTCAGCAACTGCCTAACTGTTGGATTTGTCCCAGAAACAGTGGGGACAACCCCCCCCCCCCATGACCTCAGGTCACAAGGTTGTGCGTGAAGGGGATAGCCTGGGTTGTGGTCACCCCAGCTCCACGTCCTTGGGAGGTCACTCCTCGTCTCTGTGCCTCCATAAAGGAGGACAGGGGCCCCTGTCCCCGGGGGGCGGCCCTGAGGGACAAGTGACAGCGAGTCAAGACTGTTCTCGATAACCACCAGCTCTCTTCGTGCGTGACCGCGAGGCAGGCCCCGGCCGACCGTGTTTGCAGCCATCCCGGAGTCCCCGAGTGCATCACTGCCACGTCCCCCCAGCCTCGGAAGCCACACGGTGCCCCAGCCTGGCCGCAGATGTCCCTGTGAATCGGCAGAGATTCCCTGGTGACCCGGGGAGGGTCTGATGGACAAGGGAGAAACCGCCATCTCATCAAGTGCAGCCGCCGGGAGGTCAGGGCGCTGATTGCTTCTCGATTGCGGAAGCGCCGGGTGAAGGTAAGTGAGCGCAGAGTCAACCGTCCTGGCCCCGCGGCCGTGACGGCGGGCGCTCACAGGCGGCCTCTGCCCCCGGCCTCACCCCGGGTCCTGATGCGCTTTGCTGTCAGGCTGTCACGCGGAGCCCAGGCAGCATGGAACAGACGGGAGCATCCTTACGACTCAGAGGAGACAGAAACAATAAGAATTTGATGACACAAATACCTGTTTCCACTGAGCAGGTTTTAAATTTGAAAGTCAATACTCCAGTGTTATAACTTAGTAAATCGATAAGAGAAATAGAGGTAAGGCAGACGCTCAAAGCTGGAAGGAGCAGAGAAAGCCCCCTGGGCCTGTGCGGGGTGGAGTCAGGAGCCGAGCACCCGTCCTGGAGAGGCACGAGCCCGGACACGTCCAGAAAGGGCCTCGCGGGGACGGCGCACAGCCAGTGAGTGGGCGGGGCGTGGGGACCATGAGAGACAGGAGCCCGGGCCACCCTCCCCCCTCGTGCGCCGGGTCCCCTGCGTCCTCCCCACCGGGGATGCCGCTCCTGATGCCTGGCGGGCGGGGCCTAAGCCACAGCCACAGAAGGAGACACTGCAGGGCTCGGAACACAGGGAGGGAACCCGGAAACCAGGCCGGCATCTGGGTGGCTCATGCCGGAAACAAAGGAGGGCAGGGTCTCAGATCACGCACACGTCTACACCTGGAATACAGCTTCCGTCTCAGGCTGAGTTGGACTCGTGTTTACACCACGGTTCCGTGTGCCTTCATTTATAAAGTTCTGTCCGGGCGCCGGGCGGCTCCGTCGGTGAAGCTCCGGCCTCGGCTCAAGTCAGATCTCACAGCTCATGGGTTCAGGCTCCGTGTCGGGCTCTGTGCTGACAGCTCAGAGCCTGGAGCCTGCTTCCGATTCTGTGTCTCCCTCTCTCTTCCCCTCTCCAGCTTGTGGTCTGTCTCTCAAAGAGATGAATAAGCATTAAAAATAAATACTTAAATTAAAAGTTCTGTTTTTCATACCTTTTCATCAGTTTATTTATTTAGATACTTATTTTTGAGAGAGAGACACGCTGTGAGCAGGGCTCAAACCCACAAACCGTGAGATCATGACCTGAGCCAAAGTCGGACCCTCCACTGACTGAGCCCCCGGCGCCCGTCACTGTCACTCTGGACAGGACATAACGCTGGAGCAAGTTACCAGGAAGTGGGGCTGCTCAGGGACCCCTGGCTCCCTCCCGGGGACCCAGCCGGTAATCCCGGATCCGTGTCTCATCCCAGGGGAGGGTCTGAGCTGCGTCTGTCGTGGGTCAGCTTGGAGCGGGAGCCTGGGCGTCAGAGTCCTCTCGGCCGTGTCTCACGTGTAAAACAGGAAGTGGTGTCCCTGCAAACACTAGTGGGCAGTGGGTTCTCTGCACGCGCGTTCGTGTGAGCGCAAATTCAGTCCCGCTCAGGAGCTCTGCCCAGGCCGGGGGAGGGGCCTCGCTCTGGGGGCTCGGCCCCTGGCGGCTGGGTGCGCGTGGCCCCAGCGTGAAGTCGCCTGGGAGGAAGGCCCAGAAATCCAGCGGCCAGGCTCCTGGCCCGGCGCTCACCGGCCGCACGTTGAAGCCTGCACCATCGCCGTCAGGTGAGAGGTCTCCTGCGTCAGCTTCCTTCTCACAGCAGCCTGGGGCGGGGTGGGGGACGGTTTCTCCAGTGCCGGCCGCACGGATCTGACGGGCCTTTCTGGCCCCCGGAAAATCAAGGCCAGCTTGTGTGCCCGCCGAGCCGCCTTCTCCACGGTTGCCCTCCCCAGGGGCACGGGGTTTCTAGCTGTCCCCAGGTCAGGTCAGGAGGCCCATTTATGCGTGATTTGAGCCGATGGCAAAGCCCAAAGCCGTCATTTCTTTTTTAATAAGATGGATTGGGCCTATTTCCCTGGAGTTTAGGTCTTTTAAGGGAGCCGCGCACTGGGGACTTCTGGGCCCACGCGAGGCCCTGCCGGAGCCAGCGCCGGTTCTCAGGGGACATCTGAGGGTCTGTGAGGCCGAGTTCCCCGTTCCTGCTCTGGGTTTCTGGGATTCACTCCCGTCGTTCCTGACGCTTGTGCCGGGGCCATCCCGAGACTGCCGGCTTCCGGAACCTCCTGCCCGCGCGCCCCAGCACAGCTGCTGCGTGACCCCCTCTGAGCCCACCAGGTTCGTGGGCTTCCGTGCAGACCCCACAACCTCGCCCAGCTGGGGCTTAGCGCTGGCCCCGCCCGCCTTCCGTGCACCTGTCAGCAGCAACCCAGTCCAGAACCAGAAAGTCAAGCTGAGGCCCCTCCCCCAGCCCCGCCCGTGTCCACACAGCTCACAGCCCACTCCTCACGAGCCCTGGGCAAGGAAATGAGAAAAAACGTCACTGACAATGGTTCCAAGTAGCTCTCCCACCTGGGCTGGGTCGTGGCCTGGGGGGATGTTGGCCCCAGGGAGTCCCCAGCACAGAAAGCAGGTTCTCTCTGCCCATCCTCTTCTTCCGGGAGCTGGGCCCTGAGGTGAGGCCGGCGGGACAGCCTCTCCCTTGGAGCCTGCGCTGCTGAGCTCTGACCAGAGACTCACCTGCAAATCCGCCCGTCATTCGTGTAAGGTAACCTCCCAGGGCGGGCCGCAGCCGCGGGGGGCCTGCCAGGACCTGTGGGCCTGGATCACTGCCTCCAAAATGGCTTCCTTTACCGTTTGTTGCCCTTAAGACGGGAAAGGAGTCTAGAGAAGGCTCCGGAGCCTCTGTACCTGCTGACACCCGGATTGGAAGCACTGGACCCCAGTCAGTGTGCGGGCTGTCTGCCCAGGGGGAGAGTGTGTCCAGGGGGAGAGTGTGTCCAGGGGGAGAGTCTGTCCAGGGGGAGAGTGTGTCCAGG
>PISW01017422.1:0-10447 GCA_004023785.1 Mungos mungo
TATATGGCCAGTTAATCTTTGACAAAGCAGGAAAGAGTGTCCAGTGGAAAAAAAGACAGCTTCTTCAACAGGTGGTGTTGGGAGAGCTGGACAGCAACATGTAGAAAAATGAAATTAGACCACTTTCTGACACCATTCACAAAAAGAAACTCAAAATGGATAAAGGATCTGAATGTGAGACAGGAAACCATAAAAACCCTTGAGAAAAAGTAAGAAATACCCTCCTAGACCTCAATCGTAGCAATTTCTTCCTCTACACATCCCCAGAGACAAGGGAATCAAGAACAAAAATGAACTACTGGGACCTCATCAAGATAAAAGCCTTCTGCAAGGCAAAGGAAACAATCAAAAAAACTAATAGGCAACCAACAGAATGGGAAAAGATAGTGGCAAATGGCATATCAGATAAAGGGCTAGTTTCCAAAATATACAAGGAGCTCACTAAACTCCATACATGAAAAATGAATGATCCTGTGAAGAAATGGGCAGAGAACCTGAATAGACACTTCTTCAAAGAGGACATTCAGATGGCCAACAGGCACAGGAAATGATGCTCAGCGTCACTCATCATCAGGGAAATTCAAATCAAAACCACACTGAGATACCACCTCACACTGGTCAGAGTCGCTAAAATGAACAAATCAAAAAACTATAGATGCTGGCGAGGGTGTGGAGAGATGGGCACCCTCCTACACTGTTGGTGGCAATATAAACTGGTGCAGCCGCTCTGGAAAACAGTGTGGAGGTTCCTCAAAAAACGATCGCTAGAACTCCCCTATGACCCAGCAATAGCACTGCTAGGGATTTACCCAAGGGATAAAGAAGTGCTGAGGCATAGGAGCACGTGTACCCCAATGTTCATAGCAACACTTTCTACAATAGCCAAATCATGGAAAGAGCCTAAATGTCCATCAGCTGATGAATGGATCAAGAAGATATGGTATATATATATACAATGGAGTACTACATGACAATTAGGAAGAATGAATTATGGCCATTTGTAGGAAAGTGGATGGACCTTGAGTGTGTCCTGCTAAGCGAAATAAGTCAGGCAGAGAAGGATAGATACCATATGTTTGCATTCATAGGTCTAACAGGAGAGACCTGGCAGGGGACCATGGGGAGAGGAAGGAGGAAAGAGAGCGGAGAAGAGTGAGGGACACAGATCAAGGGAGACTACTGAATACTGAAGACGAACCATGGACTGAAAGGGGAGGGGGAGGGGGGGAGGGAGGGGGTGATGGACATGGTGGGGGACACTTGTGGGGAGAAGCCCTGTGTGTTATATGGAAACTAATTTGACAATAAACTATTATTTAAAAAAAAAGAATCCACAAAAAAAAAAAATGAACAGATCAATGAGTCCAAGAATTGGTTTTTTGAAACAATAAACAAAAGTGATAAACCTCTAGCTAGGCTCCTCAGAAAGAAAAGAGAGAACACCCAAATAGACAAAATCATGAATGAAAATGTATCTATTACAACGGATCCCTGAGAAATACAAGCAATCATCAGAGATTACAATGAAAAATTACATGACACCAACCTCACAATCAAGATGACATGGAAAAATTCCTATATGCACATGCACTGCCAAAATTTAAATGGGAAGATATAGAAAATCTGAACAGACCCATGTCCAGTGAAGAAATCAAATCAGCTATCAAAATATCTCCCAACAAATAAAAACCCAGGGCCGGATGGATTCCCAGGGGAATTTTACCAGACATTTAAAGCAGAATTAACACTCATTGCCATGTAGTACTCCATTGTGTATATAAAACACATCTTCTTGATCCACTCATCAGGTGATGGACTGACATATGGCCATTTGTAGGAAAGTGGATGGACCTTGAGGGTGTCATGCTAAGCAAAATAAGCCAGGCAGAGAAGGACAGAAACCATATGTTTGCACTCATAGGTCTAACAGGAAAATAGGAGAAACCTAATGGAGGACCAGGGGGAGGGGAAGAGGGAAAGAGAGTTGGGGAGAGAGAGGGATGCAAAATTTGAGAGAGTATTGAATGCTGAAAATGAACTGAGAATTGAAGGGGAATGGGGAGGAGGGAAAAGAGGGGGTGGTGATGGTGGAGGGCACTTATGGGGAAGAACACTGGGTGTTGTATGGAAACCAATTTGACAATAAAATATTATGGAAAGAAAAAAAAGAAGATGTGGCATATATACACAATGGAGTACTACATGGCAATGAGAAAGAATAAAATCTGGTCATTTGTAGCAAAGTGGATCGACCTTGAGGGTGTCATGCTAAGCAAAATAAGTCAGGGAGAGAAGAACAGATACCATATGTTTGCACTCATGGGTCTAACAGGAGAAACCTAGCAGAGATCCATAGAGAGGGGAAGGGGGAAAGAGAGTTGTGGAAAGCTGGGACACAAATCATGAGAGACTACTGAATATTGAAAATAACCAGAGGAATGAAGCGGGAGCAGGGGAAGGAGGTGATAGTCATGGAAAGGGACACTTGTGGGGAGAAATACTGGGTGTTATATGGAAACCAATTTGACAATAAACGATTATAAAAAAAAAGTAAAAAAAAAACGCAGAATTAACACCCATCCTTCTCAAAGAATTCCAAAAAATAGAAATTGAAGGAAGACTTCTGGACTCATTCTACGAAGCACATATCACTTTGATTCCTAAGCCAGACACAGACCCCCCCCCCAAAAAAAACAGATCTACAGGCCAATATCCTTCATGAATAGGGATGCAAAAATGCTCAACAAGATACTAGCAAATCGAATTCAACAGCATATGAAAAGAATTATCCATTATGATCAAGTGGGATTCATTGCTGGGCTACAGGGCTGGTTCAATATTCGCAAATCCATCAGTGTGATACATCATGTTAACAAAAGAAAAGATAAAAACCAAAAGATCCCGTCGATAGATGCAGAAAAAGCATTTGACAAAATACAACACCTCTTCTTAATAAAAACCCTTGAGAAAGTTGGTATAGAAAGAAATTACTTAAAAATTATAAAAGTCATTTATGAAAACCCCACTGCCAATGTTATCTTCAATGGATAAAAACTGAGAGCTTTCCCCCTGAAATCAGGGACACTACAGGGATGTCCACTCTCACCACTGTTGTTTAGCATAGTGCTGGAAGTCCTAGCATCAGCAATCCGACAACAAAAGGAAATAAAAGGCATCAGAATTGGCAAAGAAGAAGTCAAGCTTTCACTTTTGCAGATGACATGATACTCTACATGGAAAAACCTAATAAACTCCACCAATAGCTTTCTAGAACTAATCCATGAATTCAGCATTGTCGCAGGGTACAAAATCAACGTACAGAAATCGGTTGCGTTCTTATACACCAATAACAAAGCAAGAAAGAGAAATCAAGAAACTGATCCCATTCACAATTGCATGAAAAACCATAAAATACCTAGGAATAAACCTAATCAAAGATTTAAAAGACCTGTATGCTAAAAAATATAGAAAACTTATGAAAGAAATTGAAGAAGACACAAAGAAAATGGAAAACTATCCATGTTCATGAATCAGAAGAATAAAGAGTGTTTTAATATAATACTATCCTAGGCAATCTACACATTCAATGCAATTCCAATCAAAATTGCATCAGCATTTTTCGAAAAGCTAGAACTAACAATCCTAAAATTTGTATAAAACTACAAAAAAAAATAGCCAAAGTAATATTGAAGAAGAAAACCAAAATGGGAGGCATCACAATCCCAGACTTTAGCCTCTACTGCAAAGCAGTCATCATCAAGACAGTATGATATTGGCAGAAAAACAGACACGTAGACCAATGGAATAGATTAGATAACCCAGAAATAGACCCACAAATGTATGGTCAATTAATCTTTGACAAAACAGGAAAGAGTATCCAATGGAAAAAAAGACTGCCTCTTTAGCAGGTGGTGCTGTGAGAACTGTACAGCAACATGCAGAAGAATGAAACTAGACCACTCTCTTACAGCATTACAAAAATAAACTCAAAATGGGTGAGGGGCCTGAATGTGAGACAGGAAACCATAAAAACCCTTAAAGAGAAAGCAGGAAACAGCCTCCTAGACCTTAGCCACAACACTTTTCTACTCGATACATCCCCGAAGGCAAGGGAATCAAGAACCAAAATGAACTATTGAACCTCATCAAGATAAAAAGCTTCTGCCCTGTAAAGGAAAAACTCATGAAAACTAATAGGCAACCAACAGAATGGGAAAAGATAGTTGTTAATGACATATTAGATAAAGGGCTAGTGTCCAAAATCTTCAAGGAACTCACCAAACTCCACACCCGAAAAATGAATAATCCAGTGAAGAAATGGGTAGAAGAAATGAATAGACACTTCTCCAAAGAGGACATTCAGATGGCCAATAAACAAATGAAACGATGCTCAGCATCACTCATCATCAGGGAAATACAAATCAAAACCACACTGAGATACCAACTCACGTCAGTCAGAATGGCTATAATGAACAAATCAAGAGACTCCAGATGCTGGTGAGGATGTGGAGAAATGGGCACCCTCCTACACCCCTGGTGGGAATGTAAACTGGTACAGCCGCTCTGGAAAACAGTGTGGAGGTTTCTCAGAATCTATCAATAGAACTCCCCTATGACCCAGCAAGAGCACTGTTGGGGATTTACCCAAGGGATACAGAAGTGCTGATGCATAGGGGCACATGTACCCTAATGTTCATAGCGGCACTTCCAGCAATAGCCAAATTATGGAAAGAGCTTAAATGTCCATCAATTGATGAATGGATCAGAAAGATATATTTATATATACAATGCAATACTACATGACAATGAGAAAGAATGAAATATGGCCATTTGTGGCAAAGTGGATTGACCTCGAGGGTGTCATGCTAAGCGAAATAAGTCAGGCAAAGAAGGACAGATACCATACATATGTTTTCACTCATAGGTCTAAGAGAAGAAACCTAACAGAGGACCATGTGGAGGGGAAGGGGGAAAATAGTTAAGGAGATGGTGGTAGGCAAATCATGAGAGACTCTTGAATACTGTAAATGAACTGAGGGATGAAGGGGAAGGGGAAGGGGAAAGGGGGATAACGGCCATGGAGGAGGGCACTTGTGGGGAAGAGCACTGGGTGTTATATGGAAACCAATTTGACAATAAACTATATGTGAAGTTGGAAAAAAAGTCAAAAAAAATAAAAACAAGTTCACAATAAAAATAAAATTTAAAAAAGCCTAAAAATGAAAAATTGTATCTTCTTTTGTAAAACCTTTTGGCTCTGATATAAGCCAGAGGATGGGTAAGTCTGGCTGGAAAATGGTATTCTTAACTCTAATACTTTATTTCAACATGAATTTTTCTGTATAAGACTTAAAAAATGGGTATAAAGCACTTATGTCCAGGCCTTTATGACTCTTAGTTTTGACCCTAGCAAGTATAAAACATCCACAGTGGGGAGGGATCATTTAGAAATTGGCCCCATGAAAGGAATTCTCATCATTCCTCTCCACAGGGAACAACCCAAGACCAAGAGTGATACCCCAATCAATCAGCTCTACCAGAAGCAACTACTCCCATCAGCCAATCTATCCTCCTTCACCATAGTCATGCCAGGAGTAAGACCTCTTCTGCCCCCTAGACGGAGTGGTGGGTGGACCTCAGGGGACACAAGAGTATATGTTGCCTTTTCAACGTCATATTTCAGAAAGTGTCTTAAGCTTTCTGAGGACCCCAGCAAATGTACTAGAAATTCAGGAACTTGACCCAGTCTTTTGAATTAACCTGCCAACACGGAGGAGCAATTCCACATCATGGCAGACTCTTGTAGATTTCCTTCATGCTTTCTAACCTATCTGATAGGAATGATAGCAGTACCTCAAATACACCCTTCTTGGAATTATCAGCTTGGGCAGTAGGGAACACATGGTACTATCATTTAGGAGGGCATGAAGATATATTATCATCTGTTGGGGTTATTACTGAGGATGACAAGATTATACACAATGCTTGGCTAGCTAAAATGTAACAGAGATTTCTGGTGGGCCACCTTTAAGTCTTGGAGAGGCTTGGGTCTCTTGGAATGCCAGAGGCCTGCATAACTGCCCTGACTGCAAAATGCCCTGGGGCCAGTCCTCCCAGGAGTTTCTGCAGTCCTTTGGGAACTTGGTTATCTGTACATTGTATACAAAGATCAGGAAAACAATAGGACACATAGACACTTCTGTAGGTCTCTGATTTTATTAGTCTCTGTGATTGTTCACCTTTAAGCCATGCACCCTTTGCTTTTGCATGCCTAAAATGTTATATGCCCCCTGTACACAACAAGCCAACTGAGATTTGTGATTGGCATGACACTGCAATAATTGAGAATATGAGTGAGGCGAATGGGTCTTCGTGTGTTAACTTTGACCCCCCATGGGTTCTCCTCTCATTCTTAGCAAAGTGTGGAATAATCTTTCATCCATTGGTGCAGGGGTTACTGGCCATTCCCGGCAATCATCAAGCCAGTGAAATATTACAAGATTAGGAAAATCAACCAAGACCCAGGCAAAAAACCTGCCCCCTTCTAGTCTTGCTTGGTGAGAAGACTACGAAAATTCACTAATGTGGACCCAGACACTCCAGAAGGACAATTATCCCAGGGACCCCCTTCATAAGCCAGTTTCCCCAGATATTTGTAGAAGGCCCCAAGAGATGGCTGTAGGGCCCTGACTCCCTTTAACTAGCTTGTAGATGTGACTTTCTCTGTCTTCAAAAACTGGTATCAGACTGAATAGTAAAGGAGAGAACAAGGGGAATGAAGACAGACTAAGGCTTTTAGCCACTGACATTAGGGTGCCTGACCACCTCATGGCCACCGAAAGAAGAGCACAGGTAAAGGACTTTGTTCCTCCTGTAGGATCCCAGACCACTGTAAACAAGAATTCCCCACAAATTGTCCTCCAGCAAAGTGCCCTGCCCTCTATTTGGGTGCAAAGGGTACTGGAAGAGAGATTGGCCTCATGTCTGAAGGCAAACAAGATCTGACTACTTACCAGTTATGACCCTGAATGACTGATGGGGCCTGAGTTTCCTGCGGGCTTCCATGAAAAGCATCACCCTTTGGGTAGGAACCATAGGTGACCCTTGATATGGCAAGTAAACTTGTCAGATTTCTGAATAACACAGGAGATGCATATCCATCCCTTACTTCCCACTCTGTAGCCCTGAACTCTGAAGGATGTTCTATTGTTAGGGGAGAGCTAAAGCCAAAATCAAAATATCCCACCCAAACCCTTCCTGCTTTATCTCATAATGCAAATTCCTGGTGATGCCAACATGCCCAATCCCTCTGTTGGAAAATGATTTCTTATCCACCCTCGGAGATACTATCAACCTTCCAGAAACAAAGGGCCTCTTCCTAATTAGTTTTTGCCCCTACTCCAGGAAGACTATCTTGATCATATTGCCCCATAAATCTAGGACTGATTTAATCCCCAGGTGTGTGGCAAAGGAATTCCATGGAAAGCAATATTTGTAACATTTGCAAAAATTACCTTAAATGACAAAACTACTTACACCTGAAAACACCAGTACCTCATTAAACCTGAAGCCCGACACAGCCTCCAGCCCTTAATTGACAAGTTCCTAAAACATAGCCTCCTAGTTCCATGTCAGTCTCCTTGTAATTGTCCCAACCTATCAGTTTTAAACCAAGTAGAGAGTACTAGATGGCCCAGGACCTTCAAGCTATAAATGAGACTGTCATTTCTACCCACCCTATTTTGCCTAAAACCTACACTTTCTTGACCCAGATACCTCAGTTGGTTCACAGTCCTGGATCTTAAAGATGCTTACTTTTTCATACTCATATCCGGAATCTCAGTACTTATTTGCTTTTGAATGGACTGATCTATCTATCAGAGTAACTCAACAGTATCCCTGGACAGTCCTACCACAGAGCGTTAGGGACAGTCCCCACCTATCTGGTAATGCTATTGCCAGAAAACTCAGAGAGTTCACTTTAACTCTCTTTCAATATGTAGATGATATACTCAATCTTTATCCCCTCCAAGGAAGAATCAAATAAAAACACCATCTCAATTCTAAACCTCCAGGGAGAATGATTGCGTAGAGTTGCCCCAACAAAGGCCCAAATTTCCAAACAGGAATTAACTTACTTAGGGTATATTCTGACCCCAAGAAAGTGGGCACTTCCTGTGAATCTCAAAGAAGTCATAGCATGTGTAGGCCCACCACAAATGATGTTCTAGGTATAGCAGACTTCCCAAATCTGGATTCCAGGGTTTAAATTGATAGCTAAACCTCTGTATAAAGTTTTGAAAGTTCAAGACAATGACCTGCTTGAATGGGTGGGAAAACAACAAGAAGTTTTCAAAGAATTAAAAACTTGCTCAGAAAACTCCTTATGCTGGGAATTCTTAATCTTGAAAAGCCCTGCACATTATTTGTAGGCAAAAAGAAAAGTGTAGACCTGGGGGGATAATTATTCAAATATTAGTGCTGGTATAACAGTCACTTGCCAATTTTTCTAAACAAATGGACACAGTGGCAGCCAGATGGATGGGATGTTTGAGGGCAGTCTTCTGATGGAAGAAGCCTCCAAATTAAACCCAGATCAGTCCCTGGAAATAAAAATTCCACACTAGCTACAGAGAGTCCTAAGTATTAAAGGACATTTATGGCTAACAGTAAGTCACCTTACTAAGAATCAGACTCTACTCCTAGAGTGTCCATAAACGATCATTAAAATGTGCCCAATTCCTGGTTTGGCTACCCTTCCAAAGGAGATAAAAGGAGATAAAAACTCAGCTCACCCATGTGTAGAAGCCATAAATCAGGCTTACTCCAGTAATATATATTAAGAAGACCAACCAATGGACAACCCAGACAAAATATGATTTACCAATGGAAGCAGAATTATAAAAGCAGTATTATAAAAGAAAGGATTAAAAGAGATAGATATGCCATGGTAGACCTTTACCAGGTCATAGAAGCAAGAGGTCTGTTCTCAATACATTGGCACAAAAAGCTGTGCTTATTGCCTTAACTAGAGGTTTAAAACTAGGAAACAGCAAAAGAGTTAACATCTACACTGACTCTGAGTATGCCTTTCTTATTCTCCATACCTTTGCTGCATTTGGAAATAAAAAAGACTTTTAACTGCCCAGACTCCCCCATACAACATCGCCAAGAGATCTTTTATCTCTTACAAGCAGTACAGGAGCCTACAAAAGTGACTGTGATCCATTTTAAAGACCAACAAAACACTGATATTTCAGTATTGCAGGAAACAATTTAGCGGACAACGTGGCTAAAATTTCATCCCTGGTAGCACTCTCAGTACAGTAAATTTACTCCCTCTTAGGCCAATCCTCCAACAAAGGCCCCAGAATACACAGAGAGAGATAAACTGAGCTCAGCAGAAAGGCTACCAACTAGATCCTGATGGATGATGAACACAAGACTAAAAGATGATGCTTCCCCAGGCATCCTGATGGAAAATAATCAGGGAAATACACAACTCCTCTCGTTTGGAAAGAAAAGCATTAATCTCTTTAGTTGATGGAGTCTTTTCAGGAACTGGCCTGTCATGTGTGATCAAAGAAGTCACCAGGGCCTGTGATTTATGTTACAAAAACACCTCTGGGGAAGGGCAAAGACCATCTCCACTCCTCCAGCCCATCCAGACGTGAGGCACATACCCTGGGAGATGACTGGAAGATATACATCACTCAGATGTTCCTATCTCAGGGATTTACATACCCCTTTGTCTTTGTGGACACCTTCACTGATTACATAGAGGCTTATCCTTCTAGAACAGAAAAAAAAAAAAAAACCCAGGAAGTAGTAAAAGCCCTACTAAAAAAAAAAGTATCCCATACTTCCAAAGTCTCTACATAGAGATAATAGCCCATCCCTCATTGCAAAGGTTACTCAACATGTGTCTTCTACCCTGGGGAGTAACCACTACCTTCATGATTCCTGGAGACCATCCATCCTCATTAAAGGTCGTGTGAGCTAATCAAAGCCTTAAAAACTGTCGGCCAAACTTTTCTGGGAAATGAAGAATCTTGAACAAAACTCATACTTATATCTCTCTTGAGAACTAGAATAGCCCCCAAAAGAGACCTCCAACCCAATCCCTTTGAAATCCTATATGGGACACTTTCTTTTATTTATTTATTTATTTATTTATTTATTTATTTATTTATTTATTTATTTATTTTTATATAATAGTTTATTGTCAAATTGGTTTCCATATAACACCACGTGCTTCTCCCCACAAGTGCCCCCCACCATAACCATCACCCACTCCCCCCCTCCCCCTCCCCTCTCAGTCCATGGTTCGTCTCCAGTATTCAAAAGTCTCCCTTGATCCGTGTCCCTCACTCATCCCCGCTCTCTTTCCCCCTTCCTCTCCCCATGGTCCCCTGCCAGGCCTGTCCTGTTAGACCTATGAATGCAA